>PVIA01012661.1:0-36569 GCA_004024845.1 Tonatia bakeri | reverse complement strand
TGTCCCTGAAGCTCTCCCCCTGAGGTGTCTGGGAGGGGTCGTGGGCGTGCCAGCTGTGGCCCACAGCGCCGTTCAGAGCCCTGTGCCCGGGACGATCCTGAGCCTGAACCCGCTTGGCCTGGCGCCACGTGGTGGGAAATGAATGAGGCACTGCAAGAGCCACGGCTTCGGAATCAGCCCCGACAGAGACCCTGAGCCGTGGCGTCCGCGCAGGTGGGCATGAAGAGTCTCGGTGTCTTTAACATCAACGCCCGGGTGCCGGAACCCGGCCCGGCTTGGACCCCGGAAGGGAACCAGCAGGTGAGGCCACCCAGCTGCTTGGGGACGAACCCAGAACCATTCTCTATGCTATCGGAGTGTTTGTGTCTGGAGCGGCTCCCTTGGGTGGCCCGGCCCGGCCCTGGCTCTGATTGACGATGACAGTTGTCAGTTACCTGTTACCTTTCTCCTCGCACAGACTCCTTCCCTCCAGCACACTCGCACCTTGGGCAGCCTGCGCCTTTGCCTCGGGCCGCAGACCGGGGAGGAGGACTCCTCCTCGGTCACCCCACCACAGCCTGCAGCCAGCACACGTGGGGTGGGGCACCTGTGAACCGGACACTTCCCGAGGGGCTGTGCCACCAGCGTGGTGGTGGAGGACAAGGGTGGGGAAGCCCTACGGGGCAGCCACAACACTGGGACCTCAGCCCAAACCTCCAACCCTGCACCGAACGGCTGTAGGGATGGCGAGCGGTCACCCTCCTCCCGCTGTCTGCGGCGGTCCCCAGCAATCTCGGTCTCACCGCCTGGCCGACCAGCTGGGACGGAAGACAGCAAAGGAGCAGGAGTCTGTTCTTGTCTCGTTTTGCGTGTTCTGTGGTTCTGGTTTTGAAATGCGGACATGGGCCAAGAGGCAGAATTTGTGTCTCCTCTTTCTCCAAGGGGAGCAGGCAGGGAACTTGTCCGTGGTGTGGCCGGTCCGGGCTGAGCCCGACAGATCAATGAGACTTCTTGGTGTGCGCTGCCCTCCGCCGCCTCTTCCTGGGACATGTCCTTTCTCCTGGATGAAGCCCTTTTTCTCCGGGGTGGTTTATGCTGTGAACAGACCTCTCGACTGAGTGTCCCAGACCACTTAACATTCTCTCCTGGTCCTCGTGCCCTGAAGTTGCCTTTAGGAGACGCAGCCCTGCCGGGCCTCCGGCCTGGGCGGTGACAGCTTCCCAAGCTGTCCAAACCTTGTACCCGCAGGGATGCTGACACAAGTGTGCTCTGTGCCCTTAAAATGACAGGCCCTCGGCCTGTAAAACCCGACATTCTACTCGGTGGGCAGTGCAGCCTGTGCCCTCACACAGCTTGCCAGTGTGAGAGGTGTCACACGCAGACTCCCGGGGGTCCCGAGAGAGCCACGGGGCGGCCCCAGGCTGTTCTGAACCGCCTCCATGCACAGCTCGCTCCAGGGTCAACCCAGAGGACGGCAGCTCTGACCCGTTCCCCCTTCGCTTTCCCAGTAATCCGGTGGGGCCCTTCTGGGCCGACCCTGGCCAGGGAGGGGCCGCCATACCTGTCCCAGGCAGAGAGCTTGGAGGCGCAGAGGAGGGGACAACCGGGCCAGGCTGCCAGCCCTTGCCCATCTTTGACGCTGTGGCCAGCGCGTGGCTGTGGCTGTGTCTGTCCGGGAGAAGCTGTGCATCGCATCCAGGCACGACCCCCGCCAAGACGTCTGCTCTGCCCCCCAATCTGCCCCCCAAGGATGGAGAACCCTCACAGCAGAAGCCAGCCGGGGCCGCTCCTGGGGCCCTTCTGGAGAAAAAGCCCTTTCTACCAACTCTCAGCTCCCTGCTCCTCAGTGACCTCCGTCTGTTTCTTCAGGGCGACCAGACCCCGCAGGCTGTGTGAGCAGGACCAGCTGTGACCTACAGTCTCCTTTCCTGTCAGTGAAACAGGGCACACCCTGGGAGGTCACCCGCCCCACTCGAACTTGAATCAAACTTGAATCGAACTTGAATCGGCATCTTGATGGGGCGCTGGTGCTCCAGGCGCCCTGGGATTGGAGACAGGGCATGCGGGGTGGGGGGCCTTGGGGCCTGCGGTGGGTGGTCAGGGCAGGGGAGGGCCACGGAGGTCTGGCCAGACCGTGCCGAGCCGTGCAGAATGAGACCCCCAGCAGGAGCGTGACCTTCCCTATCCCCCCAAGTTCAGAGGAACAAGTGGACTTGGGGGACCTGGGTTCCTCAGCAGAGCAGCAAGCGGAAGAAAAGTCCAGACGCCGTCGGCCAAAGGCAGCGATTAGCTCAAGCTTTGCTGTAAAGACAGACGGGGTTGAGAATGCCTTCCTGCCTTGCCAGCGACTTGTCCCCAGTTCTCGAGGTGACAGCACCACAGGGCATCAGCCAGGCTCCCAGGAGGAGCGCCCGGTCCCCTAGCGTGGTGCTTTGCTGTCGAGATGATTGATTTGTGGTTGCTCTGGCCCCAGTGGTCAAATTTTGGAGGACGGAGATTGTCCCCCAGACTGAGCTGCTCACCTCTGCCCAGCAGTGTCCTCCTGAAGGGGCCCCGTGGACGACTCCAGCCTCTGTGGGCCTGCAGGAGCTCCTGGAGCGTGATTAGGGTGCCCCCTTGGAGACTGGGGCCTGGATGCCACCTCTGCCATTTGCCAGTTGTGTGCCCTTAGTGAGTTTCTGAACCGAGGCCTTAGCCCCTCACCTGATTAAGGGTAACAGGGCCGGACAGCTCACAGGGCCACGTGTGAGACAGAAGGTGGAACCCCCTTGGCAATGATGACACCTGCCATTCTTAGTGGAGTCATGCTCTCAGGACCACCCACAGACCGGCGGTGGAGACCCCTGGGCTGGGGCAGAGGGCGCCACAGCCTCGGACGCCTCGGAGGTCCCTGAAGTCACAGGTGACCCGCAGAGAGTGAGGGAGTGCAGGTAGGTGGCACAGCCCTGGACAGGCCTGTACCCCGAGCCGACCCAGAGGTGGGGTCTTACCTGCTTTTTGGAGCCACGTCCGAGGCATTTTGACATGTGCACGGGGAAGGGTCTCCCGACACACGGCAGCCCTCATTTCGGGTCTCCTCTCCCGCCTCTGACTGATGTCCGACCTGACACCTTCGAGCCCATGACCTTGCTGCGGCTGGTGATCCAAATGTCTCCCGGTGTCAGAAGTAATAAGCGCCACACGAGGTAAATAAGCAGAGCTTAAGTTGAGCGCAGATTAATGGGGTTTTAATATTCCTAATTTAATCACTCCTTCCTGTCGCGCTGCGGGCAGCATGATGTAGCAGCTAATTATTTTTTTTAAACCGTGATGGGGATCTTTCCTCATGAATTCTATGTTTAACAGGGATGAGGGGAGGGCAGTGATTAATGACAGAATGAATCTCGCCAAACAGGCAGAAGCAAGCGATCAGTTAGTATATGGTGGGGTGATTCTTTTTTTTCCTTCTTATGTAGCAAATTCTTCGGGGATGGGGTAGGGCCCAATTTTGAGTCTCTTTCATTGTGAAAAGCGGAAATGCCTTCAAGTTTGGGGAAATGTGTTGGTTGGACGCTGCTAAGCTCACCTGGGTCTGCCACCTGCACGTGTGGACTGATGCGCAGAGCCTGAGACGGCGCCTTCCGGTGAGTGGGGCGGCTGCATTTTACAGGGGGCGTAAGACAGAGCGTGAGAGGCGCCGGCGTTCGCGCTGGGAAAATGTGCCCTTCGCCTTTGGTGACCGCAGGTTCTGCACCTGCAAAATCATCCAACAGCGGCTTAAAAATATTTTTTAACAGGCTAGATTGTTGCTGACATGGACTGCGGTGACTGGACCTGAACTGAACATGGACAGACTTTTTTTTCTCGCATCAGTCCCTAAACAATACAGTGTAACAACTATTCACGTGGCATCTCCATTGCATTAGGTATTGTAAGCAAATGCAGAGTTGACTTAAAGTACACGGGAGGCTGGCCGTAGGTTACGTGGAAACACTGTGTCATTTTACGTAAGGGACTTGAGAGCCTGTGGATACGGGTGTTCGTGGGGGGGCCCTGAAACCCACCCCCATGGATGCAGAGGGACAGTTGTCCTTTGCCATGACCCCTCAGGCCTCAGTTTTCTCATCTTTTAAATGGGTGTGACGATGCCCCTTCCTCGAAACACGGGGAGGGCCCAACGGTGCAGATGCTTGGCACACATGCGCCCCGAGTCTGACTTAAATTTCCATGACATGGAAGGTGTGTCTTCGGTGGGGCCCCCAGGAGCAGGTCCCGAGATGAGCCCTGGCATAGACCCCTGACCGGGTGAACCCTGCTCTCACAGAGCCCACTTTCTAGAGGAGGACGTGGGCCAGCCACAGTGCCAACCCCGTAGATACGGGGTACCCCAAAGGTGGGCCTCCCCACACAGGGAAAGGAGCAGAGGTTGGGGCTGGGACACAGTGTCGACCTGCAAGTCCAAGGAGCGACCCTCGCCCAGGAGGTTGCAGCAGAGACGGAAGGAGAGGAGGGAGGTGCTGCAGTGAGCTTCAGAGAAGCATGTTCCTTCCAGGCAGTCGGAGCCACGGGGCAAAGGCTCAGGGAGCCGCTGTGGCTGCTGGGTGTGGGGAGCGGGGAGGGATTGGGGAGGGGCTAGGACCGGGCCAGTCCTTGGTCGTGTGGGGACTGTGGCTTCCCTCTGAGTGGGTGGGCGGACATGGCCTGAGTGTGACGTTGCAGAACCCTCTGGGGTCACGGGCTGGAGCAAGGAGTGGCACAGGACGATGGCGGCTACATCGGAGCATCGAAGGGGTCGGAGGCAAAGGGTCTGTCAGAGGTGGAGCTGGCAGGCTGGCTGGGGCAAGAGGAGGGACAGGGAGGAGTCACGGAGAAGTCCAACCAAGCCAAGGCCAAGCCTCGGGCCGGAGCAGGTTGGATACGTGAGTGTGGACCTGGGGCGGAGAACGCCTTGGAGATGCAGTCTGGTGGCTGCTCTGGGGGGTTGGTCCTGGGGAAAGGTGGACCGTGTCTTAGACTCGGGCCTGCCGGACCTGGGGGCCTGACCTTCACCGCCGAGAAGCTCTGAGCCTGTGTCCTCAACGGGAGGGAGAGATGGGGGAGTGTGCCGAGGAAGGAAGAGGGCAGAGACCACAGATAAATCCAGGCTGTCTCCACCACGGGGCCGCACCCCTCGGCGGGCAGCGTCGGGGAACACGTGCTCAGCGCCCACTCATGTGTTACAGGCAGAATTCTTTCGTATAATGTTAGCTTTCTACACTCAACATTTTTCACCTTCTCTTCCCAGTGGGGACGGAGGGACCCGTTTGCTGGAGAACACAGGCCCACACGTGGCCGGCCGGGTGCGCCCTCCCCCTGCCCCCCGCCCCACCCCACCCCGACGGGCGCAGAGGGCGGCGCTCACTGCGGTTCCCAGGTCTCCTTCCTTCTGTCCTCGGAGCGGAAGGCTGGTGTCTGGTTTGACCTTCGGAGTTTTCTATAAACATCGTTCCGCGTCTGATTTCCTTTGTTGGCGGAGGTCACTGGAAGGTCTCCACCTAATTCTATTAAAACTCTGTCTCCCGAGTGAACGGCGGAGGCCAAGTTGTAAAACTTTGCGAGAGGAAGCAGACGTTTGCCCGGAAACCCCTTCCTTGGCCTCAGGGAAAACCAGAAGGAAGAAAGCGCGGTGTGGGGGGAATGCGGCCTCCGTTCCCTTTCCTGTTCCTGTCCCTTGGGCTGCCCACAGACGGGCCACCGGAGAGCCGGGGGTGGCAGGGGTGGGGGCTCGGCCCTCGCCCGCCATGTGAAAATACCTCTCCTCTTCTGAAACCCAGGCCCCCCCCCCGCTCCCTCCGCCAAAAGTGGGGGTTCTTTTCGCGCTTCCCACGTGCTCACAAAGCTCAGAGAGGATTTGTCCCGGCGCATGTCTCTCCTTGGGTTTCGAAGCCTTTTCTGTTTCAAGGAAATTGAATCCATGTGTGTTTGGATTAATTGCTGAACTCCTAAAATTGTTGTTTTGTAAGAGTGATTTGAAGTCCAAGTTTCTCCCCACCCTTTCCACAGGGCCCCAGCCGGGGAGCTGAGCGAGGCCCCCCGGGCCAGCCAGAGCTGGGCTCACAGCTGGACGGGGCTGACAGGGAGTTAGCAGCCCCCGCGGGTGGGCGGTCCATCCCCAGGTCTAGTGGGCTTGCCAGTGTCCCCCTGCAGCACGGGAAGCTTCCGAGGTCCCACCGACTGGGTTTGTGGGCTGAGGAGACCTTGGAACCTTCTTTGGTCCCGTGTTGAATTTGAACTTTCCTTTGCCCCGGGTCTGATTTCTAGAACTCCGAGGCCGCTCTGATGGTTTAAACGGCAGTGCGGGAGAGTTCAGGTCCCCGAAGGCGTGGTCTTCACTGAGGGGAGCAGTGGCTACTGAGGGAAGTCGTGCCTTCTGCTCCCGCAGCTGCTGCGACATTCAGGCCTCACTCCCTCCAGCAGGTGAGGGCGTGGCCCTCCGTCCCGGTGGGCCAGGAAGAACGGGTCTTCTTGAGCTGAGGCTGGGGGGTCGGAGCCCGGCCTAGGAGGCCCTCCCTCTCTCACATCCCTAGGCCTCAGTTTGCCCACCCGTTACATGGAAATAATCCGTGACCCTGACCCAAGGGTTGTCTGGAGAGCCCGTGGAAGGACCCCCATTCCTCAGGCAAGCAGGTGTCTGTGACCTCCCAGGGTGGCCTGCTCAAGCTTCTCCTGCCTTCTCCCCTTGGGTCCTGCCTCCTCCTTCGTTCTGCTCATCCCTCATTCCTCCAGCCCTCCCTGGCTTCTGGGGACAGCTTTCCTGGTGGCCTCCCCCACCCCCAGGGCCCTCCCATTCTGGAGCCCCCCCATTCTGGAGCACCCACTGTGAACCACAAGGATGAGCCGCTGAAGGCTTCGGATTGGCCCCTCCCACGCACCACCCTTGTCCTTCCAGCAGGGGGCCTCGTCACACCCCCTTACAGGTTTTTATTTATTTATTTTTAGAGACAGAGAGAGGGGGAGGGAGGGAGAGGCCAAGGGAGAGAAACACTGATTGGTTGCTCCCAGGTGACCCCACTGGGGGCCTGGCCAGCGACCCAGGCACGTGGCCTGACCAGGAACGGGGAAACAGGGACCTCTGGGTGTGTGGGATGACGCCCAGACCACCGGGCCACACCAGCCGGGGTCACCCACTCTCTTAACACCCACCCCGACACTCACTCAAGGTTGTTGAATTCTTCTTGATTAACTGGGGGCGGGACGGGGGCAGATGAAAGTGGGGCGTGATGGTGCCGTTGGTTCACCCTAGGGTTCAAGGTTCTGACCATGAGAAGGTGACTGTTTGTGAAGAATTTTTTCTCCTACCTCCACACGAGTTCACAGGGTTCAGCGTTCATCCTCATCTCACCCCCCGCCCCCGCCGACCCCACCCCCGCCCAGAGATCGGAGTAGGGCTTCGCTTTGAACGAGGAAGGTCCCCTTAGGGGCCTCGGGGAAGAAAGCCAGAGTGTCCCTGCCCCTGGCTCTGTGCAGCTCTCATCAATGGCACATCCCCAGGTCCTCTGCGGTGACATCTGTCCTGCAGCTGGGACACTGACTCCCGGGGGGCGGAGCAGGACTTCAGAGGGAAAGAGCTCAGCCCTGCGGGACTGCTCACACTTCCGACGCGGCCACCGCAGACTCAGGCCCTCGGGCCACCCAGGCGCCGGGCCGTCTGGCTACAAAGTTAAGATTCGTCCCCTCAGGTTCAATGACTCGCTGGAACCGCTCACAGAACTGAGGCCAGCGTGACACTCAGGATTGCCGATGTTATTGTCGAGGATGCAAAGCAGAACCAGCCACAAGGAGAGACACGGAGGGCGAGGCCTGCCAGGGTCCCCGGGGACGCAAAGTGTCCGCGTCCTCTGGACGTGTCGCCGCCCCCACCCCCCAGCCCCCGGCTCGTGGATGGGAGGACCGAGCAGGAGGCTCACCTGCCCTTCCGTGTTCAGGTTCCACTGGGGTTGCAGGACTTCGGCGGAAACCAGAGGAGAACTGCGCCTTTGTGTGTCCCCGCCTTCCCGAGGGGACACCGGGCCGTCCTAGTGCAGCCTCGATCTGAACGCCGGTTTCCTCGGTGGGTTGTGCTTTTGGCGCAAAGTCTAAGAGTTCATCATCTCTACGATATTTTTGCCCATATATTTTTCTGGAAATGTTATAGTTTTACATTTCACATCTAAGTGCACGTCCATTTTGAGTTAGTTTTTATATAAAGTGTGAGGCTTCGAGAGGGTTTTTTTTCCCTGGTCTGTGGGGGTCCAGGGGCCTCAGGGACCCAGGCTGAAGGGTCCCTCTCCACCCCTGAGGGGCTCTGGCGCCCCAGTCGGGGGAGTGGGTTGGGCGAGCTCCTTGGTGCCGGTTTCTGGGCACCCGGCTCTGTCCCGAGGGTTTGTGTATCTAATTCTCTGCCGAGACCCCAGCCCCTGGCGCCTGCTGATAGAGGAAAAGTCTCCAAAA
Organism: Tonatia bakeri; assembly: GCA_004024845.1. Lineage (NCBI taxonomy): Eukaryota > Metazoa > Chordata > Mammalia > Chiroptera > Phyllostomidae > Tonatia > Tonatia bakeri. The sequence continues at coordinate 28,142 of PVIA01012661.1, read as the reverse complement.
GAGATAGACTGATTTCCTTCACTGTATTTGTTTTCGTAGGTGTTGTAGCTATTCTGGTTCCTCTCCCTTCTCGTTTAAATTTTACAATCTTGCCTGTAGCTTAAGCAGACAAACAAATGGACGGACCTCCGGCGGGCGGGTTAGTAGGAGCGTCAGGAGGCTGGAGCACCACCAGGAGGCGCTGACACCCTCGCTGCTCGCCCTCCAGTCCCTGCCCACTGTGCGTCTCCACGCACGTGGGTTTCTCTTTCTCTGTTGATTCATGTGGTTTTCAGTGCTTGTGTTCTCCGCATGTTTCCTTAGAGTCACACCGAAGCGTTTCTCTTTCTTTTCTTTTTTGAGTGGTTGTGAGTGGTGTTATTTTGAAAACATTTTGATGCCCGTTTGTGTATTGCTAGTATATATAAATATGACGCCTTTGTGTTACCTTGTGTCTTTGTCACTTATTAGTTTGAGGAGGGTTTTTTTTTGCTGTTGTTGTTCGTTTTTTGTCTTTATTGGGACTTTTTTAAAGATTTTATTTATTTATTTTTAGAGAGAGAGGACGGGAGGGAGAAAGAGAGGGAGGGAAACATGGATCAGTTGCCTCTCGAGTGCCCCCCAGTGCGGTGCCTGGCCTACAACCCAGGCATGTGCCTTGATGGGGAACTGAACCAGCAGCCTTTCAGTTCTCAGCCTGATGCTCAATCCACTGGGATTTTTTAAGGAGACAAAGGAAGTCCCAGGAGTGAAACGGGTGGTGGAGGAGGAGGAGGGGGTCATTGTGGGGGGCTCCGCCCACAGAACCCCCTACCCACCACGGATGAGAATACGTCTTCTAAGACATGACCTGCTTGGGGAGGAAAGGGGGCCGATCTCTCGGAGGAGAAGGGCCAGGAGCCTGCTCCTCAGTGGACTCTTATGGGGTCCGGTTTGCACAGGAATCCAGGTGAGGCTCGTCAGCCATTGTCAGGCAGGGAGGGTCGAACAACAGACGACATTCAAAGAACTATGAGGGCTTGTTCTGAGTCAGGGTCAGTTAGCTAAAAGGCCACGAAACTCTGGGAAACAGCAAACAACTAGAACAGGATCAGAACCACAGAAATGGAGATCATGTGAAGGGTTATCGGGGGGGAGTTGGAGGGGGAGAGAGGGGGAAAAGGTACAGAGAATAAGTAGCATAGATGGTAGGTAGAAGATAGACAGGGGGAGGGTAAGAATAGTATAGGAAAAGTAGAAGCCAAAGAACTTATATGTACAACCCATGGACATGAACTAAAGCGGGGGAATGTGGGTGGGATGGGGGCGCGCAGGGCAGAGGGGAATAAAGGGGGGCAATGGGACAACTGTAATAGCATAGTCAATAAAATATATTTTTAAAAAGATAAAAGCTTTAGGAAACAAACTCATTTCATGCTTGGACCCTTATCACACTGAGGGCATTCTTAGCAAAGCAGGATTCCCAGGATTCTATGCATTCTTCCTTAGGCCTGATCGCCCTGGGAACCTGCCCTTTCCAGCACAGGGCCGCACCCACCTCCAGCATTGTTTCAGGCTTAAGTCAGGTGGGGGAAGTAAGGCAGCCAAGAGATTAGGAGATTTCTTGCAGACAGAATGAGGTCTCAGGCTATGTCAAAGCCGAGGGGCAAGGGTCCATCACCCCCTTTTTCTATAGCCCCCCAAGTCCTTCCCCGAGAGCCCCTTCATGACCTTGCCTGTCTTAGGTCGTCCCTCCCTTGAGGAATCTTACCTACCATTGGCTAACCCGTTATCCGCTCAGGACCAAGCAGGGTGAAGTAAAAGGGGGCAGAGGCGGCACCCCCCCAGGGAGATAAGTTTTGTCTCCTTAGTGGCTTATGGTCCCAAGGTCTCTCACTCAGCCCCAGCCATGGGGGTTACGGCTTCTGAAACCAGGCAGGGTGGTTCCCAAAAGGTCACGTGCACATAGTTGAAACACAGGCTCATTGCAGGACCCTTCTGCTGGGGCAGGAGCGAGGGGTGACCTCGGCTCCGCCACCCAAGCCAAGAGACTGTAAGCAGATCTGGAGGAATAATCTGGTGCCACACTCTTCCACCCTCAGCTCTCTTGGATTGGGACTTTTCCCTTAGTTTCCAGCCCAAAGTTGTTGCTATGGGTGGTGGGGGGTGTGTGTGTGTGTCCTAACCTCCCCTGTGTTAAGAGGGAAAACAATCTGCCTGACCTGGACCAAGGTAGAGCAGGAGCAGAGTTCAGCCGAAGCTTTCCAGGGCTCCAGCTCCAGAGGACACTCGAGGAGGGGTCTGGGTGGGTAGAGACACTACGTCAGGAAACAGGGAGCCTCCGAATCTCTGAGGACGCTCCTTCCCGACCAGAGGTCTTCTCCTGCAGGGTCCCCAGATCGTTTCACGTGGGTGCACTCGTGCCTTCAAGGGGACTCTTTATCCAGAGTCCCAGAGAGACGACAGACCACCCTGAGAGCATTCGGCCCTTGCCCCATGGAGGCCCCTCCTTTTCTGATGGACGAGCTGGTGGGTCCTGGCTGTGAAAAGGGGGGCAGAGATGAGGTTTGGATTCTGCAGCCAAGGTGAACTTGGACACACTGGTTATGGCTCATTCTCAGTCTAGGCTGGTGCCAGAGGGTGAGGGGGGCTGTGACTTGAGGAGGGGGAGCCCTGGCAGGGCGGCAGCAAGTTCAAATACAGTGAGAACTACAAAAGCAAACTCCACAGGGCGTTGGAGGGGCAGCTGGGGGCCTTGTCCTTGTGAGGGAGCGTGGAAAGGCTTCCAGGGGGAGGACCCATGGGGGATGAACCTTGAAGAATCGTCGGTGGGGGCTGGGGGAAGCTGGAGAAAAGGCCAGACGGGTTGCTTGGGCCACATACAGATGGACCTGTGGTTGGGTGGCTGCCCCTGTGCTTACTGTGGTTAGCGGCGGGGAAGCCGAGGGTTTTGAGCACATGAGTGGTGTCCCCTGGGTAGGACAGAATGGGGGGACCACCTGGGGGGCAGCTGGGACCAGGATATTGGGAGGCGGAGCAGGGCAGAGGGGAGAAATGGCTTCACACGGGGGATGGCTGAACGGTTCAGCCAGGGGCCCTGGGGGGATGCAGCTGGGGGTTGCTCCCTCGGTGGTAGAAGGTGCCTGGGGGGAGGGGACTGGATGCCAGTGAACTGACACTCAAAGCCGGCAGGGAGGTTTTCTGCTCAGAAGGGGCGCTTGTGAAAGAGAAGAATCATCCTATAATTAGACTGACCGCGGCCAAGCCGTGTCCTCTCGAGTTCGGAGTGCATGTCTGGACTTGAACAGATCCAGAGCTGAGCTGTCCCCACAGTCACGGACCATCCGTGCCCTGGGCCTGGGCCAAAGTGATCCCGGCACAGGTACCAAAGCCTGTCGCAGGGGAGGGGCGCCGGCGGGGCCTGGCAGGAGGGTGTCCCAGGCCCACAGTGTCCCGCCCTGACGCTGTCACAGAGGCACAGGCGAGTTCCTCTGGCACAGCTACGGTTTCCCCTGGCTACTGTGACAAATCAGCACCACTTGGGTGGCTGGCAACAACACACATGGATTGTCTCGCAAAGCTGCAGACTAGATGTCCAATTTCAAGGTGTCGGCAGGGCCAGGATCCCTCCCAAAGCTCAGGGGGGCACCCTGTTCCCTGTCAGTTCCGGCGTCTGGCAGCCACTGGCGTTCTGGGCAGGGGCTGTGCCCTCCGGGCTCTGCTGGTCTGGAGGGAGCTGCAGCTCTGTCTGTGTCTCTCTTCTGTCTCTTATTAGGACACTCGTCACTGGATTCAGGACCCACCCAGGTGACCCAAGGTGATCTCCTCTGAGATCCTTGACTGGTTACGTAGGAAGGACCTTTCTTTTCTCCCCCCAAATAAGGTCACATTCAAAGGTTCCAGGGATTAGGATGTAGATAAATATTTGGGGGAGGCGTGGTCCCAGCCTCCTGGCGAGTTTGCAGGTGGTCCCCTCTCCCTGTCCCACCTTGGCTATTCAGCGCCCCCCCATTCCTCCCCTGGGAAGACACCCCACCTGGCCCCGCCCGTTGTAAGCAGCTTCCAGTGTCCTCACACCCTTCCCCTCCATACAGTTAACATGCCTGGGATCCTACCCCTCCTCTCGCGAGAAATCACTCTGTTCCCACGTCAGCGAGAACAACCACGTCGTGTGTACCCCAAACAGCGGCTTGGATCTAGGAAAGAAAGAATCAGGGTGTGACCCCGGCTCAGAAATGTATCAGCAGTGTGTTCAAGGCCCAGTCCTTTCTCTTCCCCGCCTTCCTCTCCCCATCTCTAACACACGGATGATGAGACCCTGTGCCCCTTTGACTAAAAAAATAGTTTCTGGAACGTGCCCCGCCCCATCCTGGCAATCTCTCTCCACTAATAATAGCCTTAATTATTTAAATTTAATTTGTTAGAGATTTAATGTTTCATTTGGAAGACCTAATGGATTATTAATATTTAATAAATAATGAAATTTAATATCTATTAACTTGGGCTTAAATCTATAAACTATTTAGTTTCTTAAGCCAACGCTTATTCAAAAAACTAAAACAGATAGGAATTGCTCCTTAGAGCCACCAGGCCCCCCGTTCTCCCTGGGAAGTCCACCAGTGGGTGTCCTCTTGGCCCCAGCTGGGGGCAGGTCGATGAGGAAGAGTCAGGGGCAGGTTGGTGGTCGCCTCTGCCCCGCCCAGACCCGGTGAAGCTGTGGCTCAAAGGCAGGGTGACCATTTAGCTTTGCACCGTCACCCGCTGATCCACTGCAAGGGGCCCCGCCCGTCCGCTGGGCCCCTCGGTGCAACTGCTGCAAAGTAGTCGGCCCCTGCTGTCCCCCCCCCCCCGCACCCCCCCGGGCCAGGGAGGGAGTGGGGGGAGAAACGGCGTGTGAATAGCTGTGCACAGGCGTGCGGTGCTTTTTGTGTGAACCTTAATTGGCAGTGACGTGCAGCGTGTGTCTGGTTACACCAGCAATTAGCTCCCAACGAGGCCCCGGAACGCCAGGCTGCCCCTGGAATTCAGATGCAGAGGTTTCTGAGCAGTACGCAGGCGCCCTCCCCGAGGCAGCCATGCTACCACAGGCCTCAGGCTGGGGGGCTTCTCGGCCTCCCCAAAGTCCTGCGTTTACATTTGACCACATTCTACCTATGACAGCCCGAGGGACAGGTTCTTAGTGAGTCAGTCACATGCTTAGGAGGGAGGCATTCGGGGCAGGTGAGTCCTGTGGGTCCCTGTGGGGGGGCGGGGGCTCTGGACCCTGCACTGGGGTCGCGGTTTAAGGCAAACAGGAAAGTGCCCCCCATTTTGTGGCCCTTTAAGGGTGCGCAGGGCTTTCCCTGCTCATTCTGTCCTTGGAGGGAGTGGGACCGCCTGGACACAGGCACCTGGAGCCCTGGGCAGGGCGGGTCCCGGCCCAAGATGCAGGCCACCTGGTCAGGTAGCCTGCGTCCTGACGTGCTGGGTTGGCTGCAGCCAAGCAGGGGACCGCCACCCCAGGGTGTCCTGTCGCCCAGCAGGCCCAGCTGGCTCAGGTCACGTGGTCATCTCGTTTCACTGCAGGCCCGTCAGCCTCCCACTCTGGATCAGAAGCCCTTCGAGGGCACCCGTGCACACCCAGGGGCTAGGGAGATGCCCGGCACACAGTAGGTGCCCAGTGTGAGCAGGGCAGGGGAGGGAGAGCGGCACAGAAGAGAGACTCAGAATAGACAGGCCAGAGCCCGCGGCCCCCAACCCTTTCCAGGAGTAGGAACTCCTGGTGGGGGACCTCACACACGGGGGGCATTCTTTCTCCCAGCTCCCCCAGGAGGGTCGGCAGCCAGAGCCCCAACCAGCACCCCTTCCAACCCAGGGGCAGGTCCCCGTGCCTCCCAGGTGCCCTCACCCCAGAGGCCGGGGGAGCGCCAGGCCCAGGCTTCCTGTCCCTCCCCCTCTGACGGGGAGCACCAGGGCCGGGAGAAGCTGGGTGACAGCGCCCGCCAGCGTGCCAACCCCACCACCACGACCTGCCCAGTGCCGCTGCCTGTGGCCGCCCAGCGGCTGCCAGGAAGGCCGAGGAGGCGTCACGGGCAGTTTTAAATGGGGACAAGGAGCATTTCTGATCTCGTTTTCCACTATTTCAGCTGCGCCGTAATCTGTTTACCACACAATTTGTGTCACTTTGATAAGCGGCTGCTCCTAGACTGCATTTATTAAAATCAAGAGTGGGGACAGCTTTCCAGTCTCGCAAGAACTGTAATAAATGTTTGAAATTAGCCATTACGGTGTTTGCCATGGTTCACGTCATACACTCCATCTCCGTGACAAACAGTCACGCCTCGCCCCCGTTCTCCCTGGCGATGATGACGAGGGCCTTGCCCTGCCAGTCCCATGCCCAGGAGTCCGGGCAGGACAGGGCGGGGGGTTGGGGGGCCCCCCCAGGGCAGCCCATCTGGCCCCGGCCCGGTCCTGGCCCTCGAGTGGCTTGCCCTTTCAGACCCAGCTTCCATTCTTAAAAGGCAGCAGGCTGGCCCAGAAGCAATTTTTCTTGCCTTCCTCTCTGGGCTCCCCCACCCCCCACACAAACCATAGGACGCTGTCACTTTGCTGCTGGTTTACCGTTTCTTTGAGGGATTTTTCTGCAGCTGTGAGAAGTAACCCCTGACCCCAAATGTGTCCCTTTCTCAGAGGCTCAAGTTGAGCAGAGCTTTGGGCCCGAGGAAGGGAGAGGAGGGTCGAAGGGACATCACAGGGCTCGGCCAGGAACCAGGTGTGGGAAGGGGCCTCCTAGGACCTGTCCCTGCCTCCCTGTGCCTTGGGGGACACAGTCTCAAAGTGACACCCAGGACTGCTGACCTGAGCATGCAAACCATTAGCATCGGAGGCTCTGAGCCCGGGCCCAGGGCAGCCCCAGCTTGGCACTGGGGGGCAGGGGTGGGAACATACATTTTCTGGCTGATTAGGGAACTTCCTTCTGAGGGGTCTCAGGGCTGGCGGTGCCGCTCTGAGTGCCCTTAGAGATCCGTAGGCCACCTGTTTGGGGACTGTCCTGCTGGCTGGGCCCAGGCTGGGCCCAGGCTGGGCCCATGACAAACTGAGCAGGCTGAGACAGCAGGTCCACTGGGGAAGGGGACACACAGGGACGGGGTCTCAGGGCACGTGAGTGAGTGGTGGTGGCCGTCGGGGACAGGTTTTTATTCCAGGGGGAAATGCGTCTGAATCTGTGTTCAAGCCTGGTGACAGGACATCCTTATGTGCTACAGAAAGGAGGGGACAGGTGCTTGTCCCCTCGGGGAAAGGGCTCTACCAGGGCCGAGTGCTTCAGTGGCCCTGCTGGGTGGAGGTGCATGGGAGTGAGGCAGAGGGACAGACAGACAGAGACTGGTAATGGGAACGTCGGAGAGAGATCTGAGCTGTCTGTCCGGTCTCCGGTGTTTCTCAGTTGAAGGCCTTTTCCGACGGTAAAAAAGGCTTTTGCTTTGCTGTAGTTTTGCGTGTGCCAAAGGAAAACAGAGAGCTTTTTCTGCTCTGATTTAAAAAGCATATCCTCGCTGCAGAGCATTAGGTGAATGATGGAAGGGCGTGAACACAGATCTACTCTTTAAAGAGAGCTAACCTGGAGGCGACCAGGGTCACGCCGGATGTGTGTGCGTGCCTTTCTGCTTTGGGTTCCGTTTGGGGCCGCCGGAACGAAGCTTGGGTGTGTGGATACTCACGCACGCACGCACGCACGCCTCCAAACAGGTCTAGAGGTAACTGTGTATCCACGGTAGGCTAAGTGTGCGTCCCTGCTGATGCCCCAGCTCTAACCCTGGATGTGTGCCTCTCCCACCTTCTCCCCTAACTCGGCTGGAGATTCCCACTGCAACATTGTAACACAGTTAGTTGTATAGTAAGGTTGTGTGTTTTGGCTGCTATTTGTCCCTGGTCCCTGGAAGGGAGCCTCTGAACCCTTGATTTCTGATGTGTTTGGAGGGTCTTTGTTGTTTCTGGTGGACCCCTGGGGCCATACCTGAGTTTATGCTAATGAGGTGACTCAGGGGAGCCCTTGACAGGTAATGCTAATGAGCTGATTTAGGTAGGGGGGCTGCTCCAGACAGAAAGACAGACTCCCAGATCAGAAGGTTGGGACTCTGAGCCTTTGATACCAGCCTGACCTCTAGCAAAGGGAGTGGGGCTGGAGATCAAGTTCAACCACGTGGCCAGTAATTTACTCAATCGCGTCTGTGCCGTGAGACCTTAGTAAACACACGGCACTGACAGCTGGGAGAACCTCCCCGGCCGACAGCACTCTGGGGGTCGTTACCGTGGATGTGCCGAGACAGAGGCATGCCCTAATGTCACAGGGAGAGGACACATGCAGATTGGAAGGCAGCCTGTGGGAGCGTCACCCGGGAGAGGCCAGTTTGAACCACAGCGAGACACCTCGGCACCCTCTGCGAACGGCCAAAATCCGGAACGCCGACAACCCAAGCGCCGGTGCGGGTGAGGGGCAGCAGCCGCCCTCCCCCGTTGCCCAGGGAATGCGGGCTGGCAGCCACTTTGGAAGGCCGTTTGGTGCTTTTTTCACAAAACTAAACGTGCTCTCGCCATATGATCCAGCACTTGTGAAACCTTAATGTCTGCCCAAAAAGCTGCACACGGATATTTATAGCAGTTTCGTGCACAATTGCCAGGACTTGGAGGCAGCGAAGACGGCCTTCAGGAGGTGGGAAGATGAATGACCTGTGCTACGTTCGGTCAGGAGAGTGTGATTTAGCACCAGAAAAAGCTATCTGGCCATGAAAACACGCGGAGGAAACATAAATGCATGTGATTAAGTGACAGAAGGCAGTCTGAAAGGCTGTGTCCTGTGTGGTTCCCACTGTCTGGCCTTCCGGAAAAGGCAGAACCGTGGAGAGTGATGAGGCCAGGAGTTTCCAGGGGGTGGGGGAGACCGGGATGAACAGACAGAGCCCAGGGCGTTTCCAGGGTAGCGGAACTGCTCCGAATGACGCCGTATCGGTGAACGCATGTCATCGTGGATGTTTCTAGTTTGGGGCTCTTTTAAACAAAGCTGCCGTGAGCTTCTTGCACGCATGTCTGAGTAGACACGTGTTTTTGTTTCTCTTGGGCAAACACGTAGGACTGTGGTTTCAAGGGCGTGCTTAGCTGCACCATTCTGGTTCTCAGCAGCAGCGTTTACCTGTTCCAGTTGTTCCACCTCCTTGTCAGCACTTGCGATTGTCAGCCCTCTCGTTTTAGCCACTCTGGTGTCTGTGCAGTAGTGTCTGGTAATGGATTCAGTTTCCTCTCTCTGATTATTAATGATGTGGAGAGTCTTCTCGTGTTTATTGGCCTTTTTAAAAAGTATCAAACAAGTTAAATTATTACACGTGAGCAACCCCCGAGCCAAACATGTTAGAAGTGCATGGTATGAACGGTGAAGTCCCCTCCTTATCCACCCCCCCAGCTCCTCAGAAATGACCTTCCCAGTCAGCCTGCTCACCCTCCTGCGTCGGCGCCCGGGGGTCTCCCTTCTCGGTGACCGCTGTGACTCCCATCCTCTCACCAGCCTCCCAACCCTGGTCCCCACCTTGTGTCTGTGCTCACCCCACCCCCTTGTCCAGCCCCTCGCCAAGACCAGCGATACCTCCCCCAATCTCCCCGTCACTCCCTTCTCTCCACATCAGTGCCACCATCCGAGTGTCCGTTTGTCCAGACGGTGACCCAGCCTCCTGACTCGGCTCCCAGCTCCTAGTCCGTTCTCCACGGAGCCACCAGAGTCCGCTGTTCGAAATGCAAACCCCGTCGCAGCCCGACTCCCCCTGACCCCACCGCAGCTCTGAAAGTGAAGCCCAGCCTGCCCAGGCTGCTCCCCAGGCTGAGACACCTGCTGCCCCCTCCACCTGAGAAACTCCCACCTTCCTGAATCCTTGCCCCACCCACCACTTCCTCCGGGAAGTCTTCCTGATGTCTCACCACTGGGAAGACCCTCCCTCACCCCTTGTGGCCCCTGACACTCCCTCCTTCCCAGCCCGTGTCGGCCCCCACTGCTCATCTCCTGGGCTCTAGGACCATTGGGTGGTCAGCTGTCTCCATTTCCCCACCCCGCCCTGCACTCAGGGGCGAGAGGGGCCGAGTTTGAAAAGCAGCAGCTCCAGCTCTGGGGCCTGCACACCCAGCGAGGCTCAGGGCTGCAGGCGGGCTGCTCCCAGTTGTAGCTGACACTGCGTCCTCCCACTGCCCTGGGGCTCTCATCCCTCTGTCGGGACATCCTGGTGGCAACTCACCTGGGCAAGGCCTGGTGAGGCCTTGCCTTTCATACCCGACAACCTCAGGCTCCTGCGTGGAATTGGGATCGCTCTGGACAGTGACCAGTTTCCTTCCAGCATCACTCCTGCCCCTCACACCCGCTCCCCGGGGCCAGATCTGGTTATCAGACCCTCCCAGGTAAGCCGTCTCATCTGGGTCACCTAAACTAAGACACCAAATTTTTAATCTCACCCTTGACTTTTCACCCACTTGGATGCTCGGGCTTCTGTGGGGGAGTCCTCTTCATCGCCTTTGTCTGGGGGGCCAGGTGTCCTGGAAGAATCTCTCTAACCCCACCTTCTGGTTTCCCTTTGAGCCTCCCTTCCCTCCACCAGCCGTTTCTCTCCCTTCGTTCCGCCCTCTCTTTCCTATCCTGCTCTCAACACGGTCTCGGCAGCTGAGAGCCAGACGTGCAGACCGGGCTCCTGTTCTGTGGGAACGTTTGACCTTGGAAGAGCCGCCTGCTGCAGGGTGGGTCTGCGGGAGCAGCCCCCACCCTCGGGAGCTGTGGAGACCTCCTTGCACGTCTCCTTCCCCAGACGGCAATGAACTTCTGAGAAACAGCTGATGGATAAATTGAACAAACAACCGGAGCAGTGAAGGCTCTTGGATGGGCCTTCCCCATCAGGGGATTACAACAGCAGGAATACAGTGGGGTCGGGGGAGCCACAGCAGAGGCAGGTGGGAGGCCTCTGCTAAACCCCGGTTTCCTGGGTGGATGGGCCAAGGGAGGCCCTCGCCTCTGGGGAGGGGGCATTGTGGTTCCAGGGCCTGGGATTTGATTTCTGGGAGGCAACAAGAGACAGGAGGGGGTCCAGGCATCCTTCTTGCTCTTTTCACCTAGGCGGAGCTGGGAGCCCGGGCGGTTTTTCTCGCTGGGCAAGACCTGCACCTTGGAGGCCGCCCCAAGAAATTGTTTTGAAACCGTGACGTGTTCCTGGACTATAGGGAAAGGGGACGACATTAACCGTCCCCCTTGGCCAGGAGCCGCCGTCTCCCTGCGGACCTGTCCGCGCCTCTGAAGTCGGCCATCTCTGAGAAACGGGAGGGCTCTGGACAGGTTAGCGGGCCACGGGGCCCACTGGGGAGCCCCCTGAGTGGGGGGACATCCTGGCTCTCCCAGACCCCCTTCTCCCAGGGGGCCACTGCCTGTAAACACATGCTTTATGTAGAGAAATGTGGAATTCTGTAAGAACGATTTGCCTATTGCAGACAAGCTAAAATTCAGACTCAGTGTAAATTGATCTAAAACTCACCCCCATGAGGAGACTGGTGAGAAGAGACTGTGATGTTGGAGCGTGTTTTAGTGTGATTTTTCCCGGGGGCTTCCCTGCCCCCAGCTTCAGAATCACGGGAGTGTGTGTATGTGTGAGTGTATATGTGTGTCTCTGTGTGTGCGCGTGCATGTGTGAGTGTGTGAGCCTATCAATGCAGGTGTGTGTGTATATGTGTCTGCATGTGCACATGTGCAAATGTGTGTGTGTGTGTCTGCATGTGTGCATGTGTGAGTGTATATGTGTGTCTCTGCGTGTGCACATGTGCAAATGTGTGTGTGTCTGCATGTGTGTGTGAGTGTATATGTGTGTCTCTGTGTCTGCACGTGTGCAAATGTGTGTCTCTGTGTGTGCGTGCATGTGAGTGTGTGAGTCTATCTATGCATGTGTGTGTATGTGTCTGCGTGTGTGTGTGTGTATGTGTCTACATGTGTGTGTGTGTGAGTGTGCATGTGTAGGAGCGAGATCAGGCAGCAGCACGCGGCGTGACACGGAGACGCCAGGCCGAGCGTGGCGAGCTGCCTGCCTCGGGGCTGGGCCCTTCCACGGCAGTAAACAAACCTCAGTGGCAGCGGCACAGAGCAGATGGGAGTGCGGTGCCCACGCCAGTGCGGTGTTTACCGTACAGACAGAATGTTTACCGCCCGGCTCGGGTGTGACATGGGGCTCCTCAGGCCCCCAAAGGTCACTGGGATGTCAGGAGAATTTATGGGTGTTTTACAGCACGTTTGTGCCAGCAAGCAAGGTGACAGCATTCCGCACCTTTGCACCCGGAGCAGGGGCACCGGGGAGGGAGGAGGGAGCAGCTGGCTGGGAGTCGCCCCCGCCCTGCCCCGCCCCGCCCTGATCACACTCTCTGCTGCCACGAGAACCTGTCTGTCCGTGTGTGTGTGGAGAGTGTTCCTCAGCGGCAGCCGGGGACGGGGGACGCGCAGAAGGGAGAACAGCTGTGCCCCTGCTCTACCGTCAGGGCTGATCCTTCCTGAGTTTGCAGAAGAGGTTCTGCATTCGCCAAAGCCCGTGAGGCCCCGAGCACGTCAGAGCCCTAGGTTCTGGAATCTCCGCCCTGGGACAGGGTCACCGAGATGACCGAAGCTGCGGGGTCATTTTTGGATGAGGATCCTGATGCCTGAAGGCCTTTTGTTTAGTGTGCTTACCTCTTGTTCGAGTGAGCGGAGTTCTTTTGAACGTCATGTCATCGGAGTCCAGCCCCGTCCGGGGGTGGTCCCTCGAGCCCTGACCGCCGGCAGCCGCACGCTTTCTGCTCCTTCGTGTGCCCTGCCTCCCTGGGTCACAGGTTCCCTCAGCACAGGTACCGACAGGTCCAGAGGCCCCGGAACTGCGCCATGTGCTTATTGGTTCGCTGGCCCCCTGATCCCAGGTCGAGGGTCCGTGACATGGTTCTGGGGCCGCGGAGAAGTACGCAAGGAGGCCCCTGCCCGGGAGTCCCCATCTCCGAGGACGCTGGGGCTGTGCGGCTCAGACACGCACAGCCCCTGTGACAGCCCAGAGCTGCGCCCCCGCCAGGTGCCTGGGCTCCACCAGAGTGTCCCCCTGCAGCCGGTGGCTCCGGGCGTTCCCCTTCCCTCCGTGTAGCCTCGGCAGCACACTCTGTGCAAGTGTGCCCCTGCATCGAGTGATGGCCTGCGGCTCTGGGTGTCCCTAACTCTGGGGAGGGCGCCGGCACCCAGCCGGAAGCGCCCTTTACGGTGGAGTCTGTGCTGATCTATTTAGGTCTATTCAGATAACTGGCCGGTAATCCTTAAAGAAACGTTACAGTAGAAGAAAGACCAAGGAAGACGCTCGTCCCGAGTAACGAGTAAAGGAGGCGCAGGGACGAGACCACGGCGTGCGCCCCGTGGCCCCGGGTTGGGGGCTGGGCGAGGCAGCAGGGGCAACAGAGGACACGTGGGGAAAAGCGAAGAGGTCTGAGCAGAGGTCTGGTCCGCTCAGGATGGCGTAACTGAACACCAGCGCCCGGGCACCAGGGCCCGCTCCTCACCGGTCCTCACGTGATGGACAGAGAGACAGACCGAGACCCACAGCGAGCCCCCCGGTGTCCCCTCTTCTGAGGCCACTTGACCCTTCAGGGGGGGACCCATGCTGGTGACCTCAGCCGACCCCATGACCTCCGAAAGGCCCCGCCTCCTCATATCACACTGGGGGCAGGGCTGTAACATACGAATTTGGGCGTGGGGTGGAGACACGAACATTGGGTCCACAACGAATATGGACTGTGGGTCAGATGATATTGTACCAGCGGTAAATTGCCTGATTTTACTGCGTACGAAGATGTCCTTACTCTTCGGGGAGCGTCCGCTGAAGCGATGGAGGCATTTACATGTTGGAGGCAGCGTCTCCAGCGCACTCTCAGCGGGTGCAGGGAAAAACCGTGTGTCCCGGGAGGCGGGATCTGCAATCCAGCCCAAGACACAAGCAGCAGTGGCTCGGGGGAAGGGCACGGGGACTTCCCAGCACTATTCTTGCAGTTTTTCTTAATCTGAAGCCATTTCAGAAAAACACTCACCGAAAACTAAACCTAAAAGTAGCTCAGTAAATTGCTGTCAGCGCCTTCCCGATGGGGCATCTGGCCGTACTGAGTTCCCCGGTCTTTCAGAGGTGATGCGTCTGTTGGTGATCTCTCCGTGGAGCCACTGGAAGTGTCATCCCAGCGAGCTCTGCAACGAACGGGCCACCCAGGGGGACCGCTGGGCTCACCTGCGCTCTTCCCGGAAGCGCTCAGGGGGCAAAGGGATCGCTCTCAGCGCTTCTGCCGAGCACCTGTCCTGGCCACCGGCGGAACCAGCCACCCTCGTCTTTCCTCCCTCTCTGTTTTCCCGTATTCTCTTTCCTTTCCTCCCTCCCTCCCTCCCTCCCTTTCTCCTCCTCCTCCTCCTTCTCCTTCTTCTTCTCTCTCTCTCTCCCCCCACCCCCGTCTCTCTCCGTCTCTCTCCCTCCTGCTTAGCTTCCAAGTCAGTAGCCACTCCGATTGGACTGAACGGCTCCTTTCTTCTCACCTTCCCTGGCTCCAATTCTTCCAGACAGAGGTGGAAGAAACAGTCTTGAAATTGTTCTGCAGGGGGGAAAAAACAGGGGAGTTGAAATTAAATATTGTAATGATATAAAACAGTAAGCAGCTCTGCCTGACAGCTCTGACAGCCGTTTGCTCGGGAAAGCGGCGGCGACGATGTCAGCCCGAGGAGGGAGTGTGTTGGAATTAAAGTAATTACAGCCGAGAGCACAGCAAGGCTTCCTGGTCGTCAATCACCCTTCCCCCACACCGGGGCGGGGCTTGCGAGCCCCCGCCAGTGGGGCGGAGCGAGGGGGTGCTTGCTGTGGATTCCTCTAGAGACCCAGATGTCCCCCCACGGAGAAGCCCCTGTGCGGGGGCAGGGGGTGGGGCTCCAGGGCCACTGCACCTGCTGGACAGTGAGGACGGCCTCTCACTCCGGGGTACCTCTCATCCTCCTCGGGTCAGCGGCTCTGACGGAGCTGACGCGTTGTTTTGATGAGGCCGTAAGAAGAACCCCCAAAGCCAACTTCTGCGTCCCCTGTCCCTTTTGGGACCCTGACTTTGAAATCACAGAGGACCCAGTGCCAGTGTCCCCGTGGTTCAGAGGACGATTAAGGACCCGGCTAGTCCCTGTACGTGCTGGTTCCTTAGGTCTGAATTTTTCCGGAATGAAATGCCCTGGGAGGGTGCCCACTGGGAACCCACCAGGCCTGACGGGGGCCGCCGGGATGGGGGGGCACTGACTGGAAGTGTGGACACGAGCCCAGAGGGGCGGGGACAGAGCAGGAGGAGGGCCTCGGAAGCAGGAGGTGGGGACAGAGGCCAGGTAGAGGAGGGTTTTCGGGGCCTGGAGCTGGGCCCTGGCCAGCGGGAGCCCCTCCCTGACCCCACACACACTGGCCTTCCTGCTGCTGGGCAGGACGGAGCCCTCTGAATGCCCTGTCCCTCCCTGGGCCTCCTCCTTCTGCCCCCGCCCCTGCTCCCATCCATCTAGCCCCAGCGTGGGACTCGGTTTGGGGCGGTCAGGTGCCCTGCAGGGTCTCAGGGTCATGGGATATGGAGCCATTCTCCCAGCGTGGGGCACCTGTCTCCCTCTCCACGGGACTGGCATTGTGTCTCCCGAACTCGTGTCCACCTGGAACTTCCGAAGGGGACCCTGTTTGAGAGAAGGGTCACTGCAGACGTACTCGAGATGAGGGTTGGAGATGAGATCATCCTGGATTTTGTGGGGACCCTAAATCCGACGACTGGTGTTCTTAGCAGGGAGAGGACAGGCAGACTGGAGACACGGACAGAAGACAGACGCGGGGAGGAAAGGCCGTGTGACAGCGGAGCAGAGATCAGAGTGGCACATCTACAGGCTGAGGGACATAAGGGCCACGGCCGCCACCGGAAGCTGGGGAACAGGCCTGGAACAGATTCTCGCGCAAGGCCTTGGGAGGGTCCCAGCCTGGCCCACACCTTGGCCTGGGGCTTCTGGTCCCCGGAGCTGAGAGGGAATCGTCTTCAGCTGTCCAAAGCCCCTGGTGGGTGGGAACTGGTTACGGCAGCCCCGGGAACTGCCTTGCACAAATATTTACCGAGTGCCTCTTGTGTGTGGGAGTTCTGGAGGCAACATCGAGACCAGACCGTCTGTGTTATGGTCCATTTATGCGGCTGCTCAGGGCTTCAAAGGCAAGAGTCCCAGGAGCAGGAGGTAGCAATTGGTGGCCTCTGCTGACTTGGCCTCCGAAGGCACACAGCCCCACTTCTGCCAGAGGCCGCCAGTCCCCGAGAGTCCTGAGCATGCTCCAAACCTCCCAACACGGGCAGTGCGGGGAGGGGTGTTCGATTCCACACTCTGCTCTAAGGAATGTGGGTGGGTGTCCTCCCTCCACCTCCCCAAATCCCAAACTGTGCCTCAAATGTGAAGAGGGGACACATGCTCCCACACTTCAGAAGCCAGCCAACTTCTGGGGTCATTTCCTGGACTGAGTACCTACTAGGGGAGAAGGCCACTCATTCACTCATCCAGTCTTCCATCTACCCACTCATCCACCCACTCATCTACCCATCTACCTATCCACTCACCCACCCATCCATCCATCCATCCATCCACCCATCCATCATCCATCCATCCATCCATCCACCTACTCATCCATCCTTCCATCCATCTACCCACTCATTCATCCATCCATCCATCCATCCGTCCATCCATCCATCCACCCACTCATCCACCCACTCATCTACCCATCCACCCATCCACCTACTCATCCATCCATCTATCCATCCACCCATCCATCATCCATCCATACATCCATCCTTCCATCCATCCACCCACTCATTCATCCACCCACCCATCCACCCACTCATCCACCCACTCACTCATCCATCCATCCATCCATCCATCCATCATCCATCTATGTACCCACCCATCTGTTTGTCCACCCACCCATCCATCCATCCAACCAGAACATGCTTTCTGAGCCCCGTGCACACGGGGTACAGTCTGAAGCCGGGAGACTTGGGTACACACCCTGTTCTCATCCTGTTGTGATTCCAGCAGCAGAAACAGACAAGAAACTAACAAATAAGATGACGTCACATAATCATAAGTACTGGAAAAAATAAAACAGTAAAATGTTGGGGGGCAGCAGGGGTAGGGGGTCCTTCAGTGGGGCCTGCGAGGCGGGTGGCAGCGTCTCCTGTAGGGCCCCTGGGGTGGGGTGGGGGTTTTGTACTGAATGGGGTGATGGCTCACTCAGGTTTCCGCTCGGGAGCGAAGCCCTCACCCTAGGGGCCGGGGGTGTGGGGTGAGCACAGCCAGCCCCGGACCCGTCTCAGAGTGTTGGCACGGGTGTCCGTGGGGGTGTGTGCGGAGCGATCGGTTTAATTACGGCAGATCCGTTTAATAATGGATGAGTGGGTGGATGAGTGGATGGAAGGGCACTGCCTCCCGCTAATAATGCAGTGAATTCAGTGGCGGATTAGATTCGGTGAAGGAGTCAGTTGCCTGGGAAGGAGGAGCAACATCTCGGTGGAGAGCGGCCAGCACATTATGGGTCTGTCATTAGGTAGCAGCCCGTGGCGGCGGGCCGGAAGCCTCTCGCAAACGCACCCACTTGAGACACGCAGGAAGTGCGTCCATCAGAGTGTCAGCCACACGAGAGGGCCCGGCCGTGCCGCAGGAGGGGCAGGGCTGAACTGCAGCCCACCGCCCGCCCAGAGTCCCATGAATGTGCCTCTGGAAGCGTCACTTTCTCAGGGGTGTCCGAAGAGCACCACAAAATGAGGTCTGGGGACCTGCTGGCTGTTTGTCCATCCGAGAGGCACCTGACGCCAGGCAGGGAGGCCCACTCCAGGACGTCCCTGGTCCTCCCCACGAGAGGGGCGGGCAAAGCTGCCCGCTGCCCCCGCTGACCTCGCTGTCGGCTTTCGGGGCACAAACCCAGTCCAACGATCCTTCACCCGGCTGTCTCGGTCTTGGGCTCCGACTTGGCGGGGACCATGATGAGGTGCTGGGGGTGGGCGACGCGGGGCTCAGCCGCTGCTCGGAGGCAGGGAGCTGGCAGGAGGGGCACCACGCAGATGCTTCTGGCCTCTGGTGAGTGGAGGTCAGGGGTGCTGCTTGACTCCCCCCCACGTGCAGGACCACCCACAGCTGGGACTGACCCGGCCACTGAGAGTCAGCGTCAGCCCTGCTGGGCTCGACCCTGTGGCCCGGGAGGCTCTGTCGAGTGTCTCTGTCCCTCGCTGTTCACACCTGTAAGCAGAGGAAGAGCAGGCACCCATCTGAGGTTCTCATAGAGCAAACAAGCTCATACACGCAGGGCACTGAGAATCAACGGGACCTCTGGCAGCTGCGTGGGTTCGTTTGTAAGTAATTGTACGCGTATCGTGCGTGGTGCTCAAAGTCTTATTCTGATAGGGATCCAGTCGATAGACTGATAGAGTGAAGTTAGTAGTGACCCCAGTTACCGCCTTCTCGGCGCCAGGCGTCTGCTGAGTGCGCTTCAAAGGCTGGCAGCCAGCAGCCCTCTGAGGACCCAGTGGGTCGGTATCGGGCGCTCACTGCCTGTCTGTGCCTGAGCGGTCAGTACTGGTGGACGGCAGATGCCTTAAGACTGGTGCAGGCGGGTCCGAAGACCAGACAGGAGGGCTGCTTCACGTGGGGTGCTCACGAGATACTCCCCGGGGCAGGACCGGAGGGTGGGTCTGAATACTGTGGGCGTGGGCCCAAGGACGTGCCTGGGATCACGTGGAGTCCCCAGCACCGGGAGGTTCCTGAATACTTCCCCGGCTCCCTCAGGGTCAAGGGCATCTGAGCAGAAAATGAGGTCAGTCTGCAGCTTCACTCGCAAGGACTCAGCGGCAGCCTGGTCTGCGTGAGCTTTGAGCTCCGGGCCCGGGGCAGGACGGGCGGCAGGGAACGTGGGGAGCATGCTCCCCTGCCCGGTGGTCTGGAAACTCTAGGAGTCCCCCGTGCAAAGCCGCCGTCCCTGCCCAGCCAACATCCAGGGCCTGCAAGGCGGGTGCTATCATTACTTTTCCTTCCCTCACACTCAGCGAGCGCTCACCGAGCTCCCCTGCACGTGCCCAGCCCCTTCTCCTGAACGAAGAGGGTGGTCCCCGCAGGGGCCCGAGTTGGAGGGAGACTGACAGGCAGATCACACGCACAGGGGCTGCTCCCTGGGCGCAGAGGAGAGGCAGCCAGAGCTGCAAGGGGCTGGCACGCACAGTGGGGACTAGGGGCCCAGCCGCGCCTGGGGTGCATGGGGCTCTGAGCCCCAGGGTGAGCCGGCTCGGTCTCTCCCGTTTCAGTTCTTCGCAGCGGGGCTGCTGAAACTCAGTGAGGGACGGGAGGCTGGTGTCAGCCAGCGACACGCACTCTTGATGTGGGATCGAAGAAGATCACGGGCGGCCCAGTGGCTGTTTCAGCTCAGTGCGGGGACGGTCACAGGTGTAGAGGCGGTGGTTTCGTGCATTCTGCCGTCAGAGGGCCCTGCTTTCAAAAGTCTGCCTTCTAATCCAGAGACAAGCTGTCCTGTTTCATTGGCGGCCACAGAGGGCGGGGCCCCCGGAGGGAAGTAGCTGGTGCCTGTGACCTGGGAGGTCAGAGGAAAAGGGGGGGCTGCTGCTCCCTGTCTTCCCCAGACCCCTCCTGGGAGCTCGGGCTCCTTTGTCTGTTCAGGCACGACGTCGTCACTGGCTGATCCGCCCCTTCCTCGGTTCATTCATTCATCGTTCATTCATTCATCATTCATTCATCCACCCGATCTTCCTGTCGCTGTCGCACCGACTAACCCAGGGCTCTCCTTGCTCACGGCCCCCGCGGACATCATGAGGGGCTGTGCACCAGACACAGGCAGTGCAGAAAGAAGGTCAAGATCAAGAGCAAAGTCCCGTCCTCAGTGAGCGCCCTGCGGGTCCACTGTTCTCCAGGCCTCCCACGTCCCTGAGTCGGTCCTGGGGCCTGGGCCACACGCAGCCATGGAGAGTGCACATGGCTCTGTGGCCCCCCATAACCCCCTCACCCCGCCCAGGACAATTCACAGTCACTCCTCTGGAGTTACCATCTGAATACAAGCTCTCCCCTCTTCGTAAATCTTGCAAACCTTGTGATCACATTATGTGAATCCTTTGAATTTGCTCTTTTTCAAGATCTTTCGGGTTATTCTGGGTCCTTAGGCTTCCATATAAATGTTAGAATCAGTTGATCAACGTCTACCGAAAAATTCTTGCTGGGATTTTAATTGGGATTGAATTTTCCCTATAGAGCCATTTCGAAGGAATTAGTATCATGAATGTTAACTCTTCCCATTCGAGATTGTGGTATTTCCCTTCGTTTATTTCAGTCACTTTAATTTTCTCTCAGCGATTTTCATAGTTTTCTATGTAGCGTTCTCGTACATCTTTTGTTAAGTTTATTCCTAAGTATTGTACCGTTCTGCTATCGTAAATGGAATTGTTTTAAATCTTTCATTTTTCTGCTGCCAACATATAAATATTCAATTGATTTTTATATATTGACTTTATGTCCTAACACCTTTACAAATTCTTGCATTTGATCTGGTGGTTTCTTTAAAAACTATTCCTGGGGATGTTCCGTGTAAACAGTGGTGTCATCTGCAGTTTCCTTTCCTCCTCTTTAATTGGACGCCTTCGACCTCTTTTTCCCGGGTCCGGCAGGGACGTCCCTGCAGCGTTGCCCTAACGTGACGAGAAGGGGCGTCTTTCCCTGTTTCCAATCAGTTTTCACCGCCAGGTGCAATGCCAGCTGAGGGTTTTTTTGTAGAAATCTTCCGTGAGTTTGCTTCTGTTTGCTGTTTCGCTCAGAGTTCTGATTACAGATGGATGTTGAATTTCGTCCAATGCTTTTTCTACAGCTGTTGGGGTGACCACGTGATTTTCTTTCCCGGTCGGTTAATAGGGTGAATCGCACTGATTGATTTTGGGGTATTCAACAAGCCTTGCTTTCCTGGGATACGCCCCACTTGTTCGGGGTGCATAATCCATCCTGTGTATTGACGGGTTGGTTTTGCTAAATAATTTTAAAGGATCTTCGCACCTGTGTTCACGAAAGGTGTGAGTGTATACATTTCTTTTATTGTAACGTCATCTGGTTTCGTGGTAATGCTGGTCTCGTAAAATGAATTTCGAAGTAATCCCCCCTGCTTAAATTTTTGGAAAAGTTTGTGCAGAATGGGTATTGTTTCTTCCTTAAATGGACCTGGGTTTATTTCTGTGGGAAGGGTTTGTCTAAAAATTTAACTTCTGAAGTACCTACAGGGTCATTCAGATGACCTACTTCCTCTTACGTAACCTTTCACAGTTTGCGTTTTTCAAGAACTTTGTCGACTTCATCTAAGTTGTCAAATTGATCGGCAGAAAGCCATACGTGATATTTATCGTCCTTTAATTTCTGCAGGGTCTGTGGCAATGCTCCCTCTTTAGTCCTGATGTCGTTGATCAGGTTTCTCTATTTTTTATCCTGGTCAGTCAGGCTAAGCTTTTTTAAAAAACAATTTTAATAATCTTTTCCAAAGACTCAACTTTTGGTTTCTTTGACTTTTCTCTGTTTTTCTTCTGTTTCATTTAATTCAGCTCCTATCTGTGTTGGCTCTATCCTGCTCACATTAGGTTTAATTTGCCCCTTTTTCTAGTTTCTCAAGATGGAAGTTCAGATCATTGCTTTGAGGACTTTCTTTCTCCTAACCTCCTTCTTCTTCCCGATATTCACCCTTTATTTAAACAGATTTCTTGCAGCTCTCGTAATGATCTTGTCTCTGTTTTGGGTCCAGTCTGACCGTCTTTGCCTTTTCGTTGAAGGGCTTACGAAGACCCTCTGTGTTCGGTGTGGTTATTGACGTGGGTTCAAGCCCACTATCCTGCTGTTCGTTTTCTGTTCCTTCCGCCAGCTCTCACGTCTTCCCCTCTTTTCCCGCCGTAACGCTGCCTGGGTATCTTGTTGCGATTCGATCTTGCATTTACCGATAGCTTACTCACTTCTCTCTCTTTCCCTCACCTAGGGGTCCTTCTAGTGTTTATAAAATATGTCTTTGACTCACCGCAATTTAAGTTCAAGTAGTACTTGACCGCCTCACATATGTGTTTAACACTTCACAGCTTTCTGTATCCCTCCTCTGAAGCTTTGTGCTTGTGATGCCCTGCATTTTATTTATCCGAATATTGTGAAACCCACAACACAAAATACACAGGCATGAAAATATTAAAAAGCACCTCACCCTCACCCTCTGACACTCTCTGCTCCCTGTTTCCACCCCAACGTCCACGTTTGGAGGTGGGAATTATTTCCCTTTTGCCCGAAGGGCTTTCATGAACTGTTCTCGTGGTGCAGTTCTGTGGGCGATAAATCGTCTCATTTGTTCTTTGCCTTCCTTTGCGGAAGATGCAACAGCAAACACATTTCTGTTGTGTTAACCCACCCAGGTTGTCACGAACATGTCTTCCAGCCACAGCCCGTCGTGGGGAGCTGGTTGGAGTGAGTCCCGGTCCCTTTTAATCGGAGGAAATCCTCGGCCATCCCGCTCCCTCGATTCCTTCCCACACCTTTGAAAGGTCCCTTCCTCCGGACCCGTAAGTCCGCCCATGCCCGCACCCTTCACCAGCCCCCACCCTCTCCCCCCTGGGGCCCACTCTTGCCCTTCACCCTGTCGTCTCCTGACCTCTCCCTGGGCATGCTGTGACCCGGGGGGACATCTGCTCCTTCTTCTCCCGGCACCAGCATCTGCGTCAATGTGCCAGCCCCCCAGGAGGAGGGGCTGGGGGTCGTAGTTGGGTACCCCCACAGTAGGTGATGGACAGATGCCAATCCAGGATGGTGGATGGTTTGGGGGGAGGGCATGATGACCCCGTCTGTGGGTCTAAAGCCAGTCAGCTGGGCGGAGTCTAGAGAGGCCCAGAGGGCCTGGGGGGCCCCAGGGCCCTGCCCCCGCCCAGCCTCTGCCTTTGGAGCCGAGCCCTTCATCTGCTAGGAGCAAACCTGAAGTGAAGGACCCCCGGGACCCAGGATTATGGACACTTACAACTAATGCCAAATAAACAAGACAAAATTATACGTAATTACTCCTAAAGTCACTTACTTATACCAGTGATTGACCTTGCACCCTTTCATCTTTAATGCTCCTTTAAAATTCAGCCTCGGGGGTCATCATGGTTATTGATGTTCGTCATGGGGCGGCCTCTGGGGCACGAGGCTTTGGTTAAGATGTCTTCCAAGAGAACAGCCACTTGAGAAAGATGTGATATTCTCACCTGGGGTGACGGGAGGCGGGGGGGGGGGCGTGGGGGCCTGAGTGTTCCTGGGCTGGATAACAAGGGTGATGATGACGGTGGTTATGTCGGTGACCGTGGCGGGGGCACAGAGATCTACCGATGGCTCAGCAGGGGCTACAGATTAACCCTCTTAACAGACTTGAGAGAGAAATGCCGCTCTTGGCCTCCGTCTACCACAGGGAACGGAGGCCGGAGAAGCGGAACCTGCATCAGGACGCACAGGCCTTAGGTGCTGAAGCCAAGTGGGACCTCTTGTCCGTGGGAGCCTCAAACCCTGGCCCTGCTGCCCTGGGCTGGGTGGCCACCGCCTCCGCCATGCAAAGAAGCCCCCCGAGGATGCCACCCGTGCACGTGCCCGTGGGTTAATTATGCCTTTACCCCTTGGTTTTCTCGTCTGCAAAAGCAGGCTCACGGCTCCCTCCTCTTTGCACGCGGCTGTACGGCTGTGTCTGCTTCCCACAGAGATGCTCGGCCCCCCCTTCCACACAAGCCTAGGATAAAGGGTTCCCGCAGGGGGCATCCTCACCCCCGAAGGTGGAAACGGGGAGCAACACTGCTAACTTTTTATCTCACCCCTTTGGGTGTTGCCTCAGCCAGGGCTTGGAAGGTGGTTAAAAAAAAAAAGACAAACAAAAACAAAGCACAGGACTAGTTCTGTGTGGGATTATGCCTATTCCTTGGCGAGTGGTTGATTTCACGTAACACGTGTCCTCCAGTTTCCTTCTTGTCGCACGTGGCGGGATGTCCTTCCTCCAGAGTCTGAAGGATATTCCACGGTGTGACGGAACCCAGTTCCCCCATGGACACTTCTCCAAAGAGGACGCACAAATGGCAGACAGACAGGAAAAGACACGCAGCACCACTCACCGTCAGGGATTGCACATTGGAACCCCCCTGAGACCCCCCAGCTCGCATCCGGCAGGCAGCACGGCTGCTGTAAAAACAACAGCCCGAACGGGACCGGCACTGGAGAGGAGGCGGGGAGGCTGGAGCCCTCACACGACCCTTATGGGGACGTAAAATGGTGCAACCACAAGTCTGCGACCCTCTGCCCCTCCGGCAGCCAAGCACGGGCAGAGGCGAAGGAGCGTCCCCTGGATTCCGACCCTGTCGTCACAGATGAGTCACAGGTGAGCGGGCTGAGAGGACTGCATCTCGCATCTGCCACTGGAGCTCTGTCCCTCCGTTCATTGAGAAAATGAATGGCTGGCTGGCTGGCTGGCACATGGCTCCTCCTACAAGGCTTGCTTTGAAGAGGATGGGGTTGGGGCGGGGTTTCCTCCAAAGACATCCAGCGGATCCCGAGTCTCCAGACCTCAGCGGGGACCATACCTGCCTTCGTCCCCCTGCCGTCCTGCCTGGGCTGCCCTTTCCATGAGCAGCTCCAGGGAATGGCTTCTGCTGTGACCCCCTACCGTCCCCCCTTCCTAGCCATTAATGCCTTTAGCCCCTCATTCTTTCCATCCTTGGGGACTCCCCCCTCTGCTGCTGGAGAGCGCTCACACCCCAGCTCCTGCCTTTCTTTCAGGTCTCATGTCTGATCAGGCGCCAAGCCTGCTGATGCTTCCTGTGAATTCCCTCTTGAACCCCTCCCTTCCCCCCGACCCCCACCCACCTGGCCTGGTCCAGAGACCCAGGCACGCACTTTTCTTGCCCAGATTCAGCGTCAGCTTCCTCCTGGTCCCTAACCTGCTTCTGGGACACGCAGCCCAGGCGGGTCCCTTGTCCAAAAGCACCGTGCACCATGTCCTCCTGGAGGGAGCCACCACACACCCACCCTTCCTTCTATCCATCCCCATCCCCACTTCACACTCGTGGGAAGGGACTGCCACTCACCCGACAGACCGACCGCTGCTCCCCTCCCTGTCACTCCCTAGTTACCATCCTGTTCCCTGTTCCGCGCTGGGCCGCTCTTCAGCCTCTGGCTCAGACCCTCCATCCGTTCAGCGTGTGTCAGCCCCACCATCGAGGTTCCGGACCACCCACGAGAACCCGGCAGGCTTTCCTCCCCCCGGGGTTCCTCGTTGGCCAGTCACTGGGCAGGTAGTCAGCACTCAGTCCACGCCAGCCTGATGCACCCATTGAATAAATTAACTTGGGCTCATTTTCTGGCTTCCCGGCTTCGGTGGGGAAGTCACTAGTGCCCTGACCTGTGGGGTGGGCCCATTAAGCCAAGCCTCAGATCCCATTACATGGAGGCGGAGGGAGGCGGCGGAGGGCACTCTCTCGGGCTGTTTAAGGAGGTTCACACAGAGGGGAAGGTTCTGCGTCTAATTGTGCCCTGGGTGAGTCACAGCCAGCTGCTGGGGGCTGCCCGTTAGGATGTGTTAATTGGGTAATTACTGAGGAGGGGAGGCTGCCCTGGAATCTTTGTAGTTGTTTTTGAACTGAAGTATGAAACAGGAACGGGAGGAGTGAAAAAGGCTTCCCGGCCCTCGGCCCTCGGCCCTCGGGCCTAAGCTGCTATCTCCCTTGGTTTCTGCCCAGCCTCCCTGTCTCCCCTCCTTCCAGGGGAGTGGTCCCCACACCCAGAGGAGCCCGGGATCAAGGTCAAGGCCTATTTCTTGGAGAAACAGGATTGGAACCTACATTTTATGGTGCCTATCACGACAACCAGAGGATTTCGGACCGCCAGGCCCAAGCCCTCCTCCGAGGCTTCTGGAATGAGCTGGCGGCCCCCTGCCCCCCAGTGGGGTCTTCCCCAATCCCTGCTCCTCGAGGCTTCCTCTCCCCCATTGCCCCAGCTGCCTACCTGGGTTCTGTCTCTCTCTTCCCCGACTGTCCCCCCCAACACACACGGTAACGATGACTCTCACACCACGTCCTACTGGGTGCTACCCGAGACATCTGGGTGCCATGTGGACACATGGCTGGGTCATTGTATGTGGAGTCTGCAGTGTCCCACAGAGCCCCAAGAGAGGCCTGGGGCTCTACAGAGCCGCCCAGCAGGCAGGACGGGGACCCGGTTCTCTCCGCCGGGACAGTCCAGCAGGGTCTGTCTTCCCGCCTGCCGAGTACCTCCGGACTCTCAGCTTCTCTCCCAGCACCCACGGCTGCACAGGCCTCTGGGAGAAGGCTCTGCTCCCTTACCAGGGCCACTCATCAGCCTGATGGAGCCTCTCCCTTCGGCGGGGCTCTGTCCCCTGCAAGCCTCTCCAAGGACACAGGCCACCAAGGACACAGGTGTGGGAACCAGACAGACTCAGGTTACAATCCCAACAGCAAAAGCAGGAGTCCTCCCAGTGGCCCCTCCAGATCCACACTGACCAGGCCCCCCGAGGCTCTGGCCTCCCCCTCACTCCGCTCCAAATGGGGGTGGGGTTGCTGCTCCGAATGCTAGGGTCTGTAAACCCCCGGGGGTAACGAGTATCTAATGTGCAGCCAGGCTTAAAAACCAGAAATCTCCAGGCTGAAGTTCAAGGTCATTCTTTGGTACCTCTGTGACCTGGTGGGGGTCTCCTTCCCCATCACTCCTCCCTCTTTCCCATCCCTGTGCTGAAGTCACACCCAGGCCCTGTCCCAGCTGCCTCCTCGGTGCCTTTGTACTGACCACGGACTGGTCCCACAGAAAGAACCTCCGTTACCGATGCGGATGTGTCCTCCAGGCCTCGCTGCCTCCCTTCTTCCCCCTCGGCGAACCCTGACCCATCCCTTTCGGTTCCCTGTCTGTCTGGTGCTCTGGGCCGATCCCAAGTCCACACTCCAGTCATCCGTTGATGGGCTCTGATAACGAGGGGCTGCAGTGCCCCGGGGACCAGGGTTCGAGCCTTAGCCTCCCCACTTACATTTCCTGACTTCGGGGGAGTCGCAGGACACACAGCCACTCACTCAGCCCGTCTTTCCTGAGCACCTACTCCGTGCCACACATTTCAAACCCACTGTCCCGTTTGCTGCTCACCGCGTGTGAGGCCACGTGTGCCGCCGGCAGAAGCCTGCTCCACCCTTGCAAGTCCTGGGCCTCGGCCGAGCTCCTCACGCCCCAGCCCCATGCCGTGCGCCTCAGGTCTGTCTCCGCTCGGCCGGTGTGACGCCTACTGCGTGTGACGTGTGAGGGCCAGGGTGACGGCTACCTGCCCTGCGCTGGGGACCCAGGGAGACCTCCACGTGTGTCAGCTGTCATTGTCACCTGCATCTCACAGAGAATTGCCCTTCGTGGGGAGAGATAGGGTCTTCCACTGTCGGTCTCGTGGGATCCTTGAGAAGGTTAAATGAGAGCATGCATGTAAAGCTGGGCCCAGAATAAATTAACGACTTACCCCCCTCCCTCCCCGCCTGCTCTGTACCACGCCCTGGGCCCGATCCCTCGGGGGCCGGGTTCCTTGGGGACAAAGAGCTCATCTGTCCTCCTGTACCTCGCCGAGTGGTGCGTGTTTGGGGTCAGCACCTATCAGGATGCTGAAGCTCCCGTTTCTGGGGCTGCTCTCCTGTCTCCTGGAAGGCCAGCATTTCCTCCTGAACTCACCTGTCTTCCCAGTCATCTGTGTGCCCACCCGGCAACCCAGACAACCGCCTTGCGTGCGTGTGCCGGCCGCTGCTCTGGAGCGGATGCCCGTGTGGGGGAGGGAGACGGAGCCCGGCCCGCAGAGGGAACCCCAGCGGCGAGCAAGGCTGCGAGCACAAAGAAAGGAGAAGAGGGCTCGGCTGCGCTTTCCTTCCCTGGGGGCGGGGCGGGGGGGGACTGCCTGCTGCACAGTGTTGAGAAAAGTCCTCTCGGAAAAGGCGACGTTTGATCATTTTCGAGGGAATAGACGTCTTTGTTAACACTGCAGAGAGCGCAGCGGGCAGAGCATTCCCCCATGGCCATCGCTCAGGAATTGCGCCTCCCCGCAGCCCCCCCCCCCCCCCCC
>PVIA01012660.1:0-36562 GCA_004024845.1 Tonatia bakeri | reverse complement strand
AAAGAAGCAGGGTATAGTCAAAGACACTGCATTAGAGGACAGGTGGAGAGTGACCAGAGGAGAGAGAAGAGGGAATTTCAGGGGAAAAGGGGAAGAGTTTACAGGAACAAAGTTAAAAGACACATGGATAAAAACTAAGGGGAGGGTGGTAATGGAAGGGAACATGGGAGGGGGGTCGGTGGGCTTGATTGGGAGTAAAGGGGAGAAAACTGTACTTGAACAATCATTAAAATAAAAAAAAGGAACATGTGAGTAAGTTTCTGCAAATTTTAATAGTTAATAGACTTAACATCAAAAGCACCATTAGATTGAAATTCATCAAAATGAAAAATTCATATTTACATTTAAAAATTTTGCTGTGTAAATGACCTTGTAAGATGTTGAAAAAGTACAGACTTAGAGAACATATTTGTGTACCACATATCTGACAATGAACTAATATCTAGAATGTATAAAGAACTCTCAAAACTCAAGAATCTTACCACAATAAAATCAACTAAACTCAGTAGTAAGAAAATTTCAATTAGAAAATATACAGTTGGCAAATAAACACATAAAATATGTTCATTATTTGTCATCATATATATACAAATTAAAACCACAATGTAATATCACTACACACCTATCAAATTTTGTAACAAAAATTAGTGACAGAGAACACCTTTCTACTTACTAGATGAGAGGCTGCCCAATTCATGAATTACACAATAAAGCCAATTAGACCTTTAAAAAAATAGTGACAATACCAACAATTGGTGAGGATGTGAAGAAATTGGATTAGTTATACATTGCTAACGACAATGTAAAATGGCACAGCCACAGTAGAAGAACAATGTGCAAGTTCCATAAACAACTAAACATAAAACTAATAAATCACTCAGCAATTAAATTCATTTTTACCAAAAGAATGACAACTTAGGTTTAAACACACACACAAAAAAATGTGTGCACAAATTCTCATAACTGCCTTGTTTATAATAGCCAAAAACTGGAAATAAGCCAGATTTCCCTCACTGGTTAATAGCTAAACCAACCATGATGCATATATACCATAGAATATTACTCAGTAATAAAAATGAAATATATTTGTATGCATGAGAAGTCTGTCCAGAATATATCCAGCCATGTAAAATATGAAAAATAGGTATATTTATTTTAAAAGATACAAGATACAAGAAACGTGCTAGGACAATAACATCTCAGTCCCATTCAAAGTAGATACTTTGGGACCTCACACAGTTCTCCCCATGTATTTATTTGCCATCAGCAGACCCATTGTATTTTCCTGAATCTTATTGATAGTCTGACATCTCTTCTGTTTCAAAGGTTATTTTAGTTTTGGGAAAAGCCAGAAGTTGTGGGGTACCAAATCTGAGCTTTAGGGGGGCTGAATCACCTGGGTGATTTGATGTTTTATCAAAAAACTGCAGGAAATGTGATGCATCAGTGGGCATATTGTCATGATGAAGCTGCCAATCACCAATTGCCCATAGCTGTGGCCTTCTGAATCATCTGAATAGTTTTCACAAAGGAATGTTCAAGCTTAATGCAAAATTTGATACAGATTCATTGCTCTACTCACTCAGTCATTTTGAATGCTATGGCCACACAGTACATGTGCTCACTCAACAGCATCTCCTGTCCCCACTGACTAGTACAGTGAAGTCACCATTGTACACTCATACACATCCCAGTCTACTCTCCTTGGCTGCCAGGTTACATCAATGTCACACAAACCATTCTCTTTATATTAACAATGGCTGGATTTTTTCTGGAAAGACCTCATGTATATGTATTCAACAATTTGGGTTAATTTCAAGAAGTTATGCTGAGTAAAAATACCAGTTTCAAAAGTTTACATACAACGTGTTTTACTTATATAGCATTTTTGAAATAACAACATTTTGGAAATGGGAGACAATTTCATGCATCTCAGGGCTTTGGGAGGAGGTGGAGATAGACAGGAATTGGATTAAATTCCTGCCTATCTGGCAGTGGTTAAAAAAGTAGAAGAAGAGGAAGCCTGGCTGTGATGGAACAATTCTTTATCTTTGACTATAGTGTTTCTGTCCCAGTTGTGACATTGTATTATAGTTTTGCACCAAATTTGTATAGTTTGTTTATAAATTTTATAGTATTTGCTCTTTTTTCATTTTTATATAGTCTTCTGTTTTTAACTGTCTTTTATTACTGCGACATTGCAGTCTTATCAAGAGATCATCCTCCCTTAAGCTGTACATATAGTTTCCTGGACTTGCTTGTAAGAAGTCATTATTTCAACTGGAATTCACTTGGAGTAATGACTTAATGTAAGGATTTGATTTGTTTTTCTGGGTGGATATCAAAACATCCTTCTATGCCTTGCTATCCTCCTTTGTTATACTTTCTTTGGCTGATCTTGAGCATTTCTATTTTCAAATGAATCTTTAAGCAAATACTTTTAATTTAAAAAGTTCATTTGGCTTACAATTAAAAATAAGTTTCAGTTAAATATTAATTGTAGGAGAATTTATATTTTATGACACATATTTTATGATACTTAGATGTTTCCTTCCATATCTATAGTCTTATTGGCAAGATCTGTCTTCCATATAATACCAAATAAGAAAAAACAAAAATGCTGGAAAGACCATACAACAGGATCTATTTTACATACAAATAGACAGATACAAAATTAGATTTACATTTAACATGCTTAGAAGTAATTGGAATAAGTGAAAGTGTTTTGTCTACTGTCTTTGACTGTGAGTTATAGCAGGATAGGGCAAGAGATCTCAGCCCTATAAATGATGGTACAGATCTTGGGGCTATGATATCTACTGGTTGAAGCCTTGCCTCTACAGGAAATACAGCAAGTTTTCTTTTTGATACTAATAAAAATGGTGTCTATATGTCATAAGAAGGGTTAATCAAAGGTTGAAAAGACTTCAATTTGTCACTACAAAAACCAAAGCCCTCTAGACATTTAAATATTTAAAATGTAATTCAATCAAAATAGTTTGCATTTGAAATACACAGTAAGAAAAAGTGGTAGTTATGTCATTTGAATTAAAAAAATTTGTTCCTAGTAACTAACCAACAATAAACAATAAATTAAAAAATAATTCCTAATTTGCAGTACAAATTTCATAAGCTATGCATTATTTTTTTATAAATTTGAAAACTTGAATAACTAGCAATGGGTGTTAGAATAGTTTTTAAGAGTATATATGTTTGAGTTAAGAAGGAAATCTAACTCTGTTTATGCTTTTATTTTACAGAGGGGTGATGTGAATGTCTACTTAGACACACAGCCTAAGAATGTCTGCTTAGATACACAGCCTAAGTTAGAACCAATTCTATCAATTCCCAGTGCACTACACTTTGCAGTGCTTCGTATTTTTGTTATCCATCAGTGCTTTACTAAATCAGCCTCCCTCACTCTTGTACTCTCTCTCCTCTAATAAATAAAAAGCTATTGAGTTTCTCTTCTAGCTTTTATGTGTATTTTAGGTTTCTTACATTTGTATGTTTTTATTCTTTGTGGGCTTCTCCCTATGCCTCATCCTTTTATTAATCATTATACCCCTTAATTTTTTTGTGTCTGACAATGCAAGTGTACCATATTTATATCCACAGATAATTTTTCCACAATAAGAAAAGCTTGCTTTGTTGTGGGTGTATTTTCACTCATTAATGTTGGTTTTTTGCTCCAGATAATGAAGCTTTTTGACAGCAGCCTGTTCACAAATATGTATTGCAGCAATAGGAATTATTGGAAAAGTTTTACCACCTATGGAATAGCCCCACAAAGTCTGTATTCATCTGTCCTTTGTGAGAATATCTCAATGATATTTTGGTAGATTAGTGGTCATTATTGTCTTCTGAAGAAATACCCAACATTCTGAACACTCAGAACAGTCTGATATCCATGCACTATTTTAAGGATTTTTTTTTGCTTGTTTTTTTCTCAGAAGAGTTTTGCAAAATTATGATATCAGATCATCTATAGTGCATAAAAATTCATTAATCAAATTATGTGGATATTAGGCACCTTTTAGTGGATCAAGACTTACTTCAATTCATCATCTAAGAGCTCCATGTGTGCCAATTCATCACTATTGCAATCCTGTCAGTTTATACCTTCATAAATAATTATTTCCTCACCCAGTCTTCTAAGGGGCTTCATAGAGTATCTTGCCAGCTGGTCCACATTAATGAAAAACAAACTGCTCATGATCTATGGCTATGGTTCATTCTAAGCTGAGCGATATCACACTTTTGTGAACAATGATTATACTGTTTGAAATAGCATTTTCACATGAAAAAAATTTCTGCACACTTTGTAGAAAACTATTTTTACTTTGTCAGTAATGAGTGGCAGATTACCAACCTAACAACTGAAAAAACAATAGGTTATTTAAGTGTGGCCACAGTAATAGAAATAGATGATTTGTTGAGAATCATCATCTCTGGGTCATTCTATGCTCTGTGACTAATATTTATGTGCATGTTAGAATCATAATATCATGGCCAGATGCCAAGAAATAAACCATTGTATTCCTTTGCCTGGGCAAACTGCTCTCTATCCATACATTCAATGACATCATGCCAAGACTAAACCAGAGTTATTATTCTCCACACATCTATTTACCTGGTGAGTACAGCTTCTTTTAATATTAATAGGAAGATCTCTAGAAATTTGTAAACCTATGACTACATAATGCTGTGATGTTTTTATATGCACACATACACACCTTTGTTTCTTTTCAAAGAAAAGATAGATTCTTATCACAAACTTTTGTTTTAAAAAAATGTTGCACTTAATCACTTGGTTCCCTATATGGAGATCATATAATATAAAATCCATTAAACCTAAGAAGTCACAATGACATTACTTTTGTTAATGTGACCTAACCATGAGATTTCTTGTTGCCTAGAAAATGCCAGCATATGGTTAATCCAGCACCAGTTGTATATAGGCAGGAGACACAAACAAACCAAAATGATTGCGTCTAACAGATGCTATTGGCATTTTGCCTATATCACCTTGATTTACTGTCTCCTGCAGACAGTTCCAATACAGGGCAATGACTTCCTATCTCTCTCTGTTTGAGAATGTTCTATGACCACCAGCATCCAACATACACACAAAGGGGCAGACTGTAATTGCTAAGGAATTAAAACCCTAGGAGCTATTCTAAACAAATGGGGGACAGGAGTTGTCGTATAAATATTTCAGCTTCCTTACTCCTTAGTAGGATAATTCTGAGACATGTTCCACACTGTCTCTCAGAGGATCACCAACAAGACTCACTTCATTTCCTAGCTTGGTAACCTTCTCTTCAATGCATCTTTTTAAAAATATTTTACTTATTTATTTCTAGAGAGAGAGGAAGGGAGAGAGAAAGTGAGAGAGAAACATCGATGCATGGTTGCCTCTCACATACCCCTACTGTGATCTTAGCCTGCAACCCAGGCATGTGTCCTGACTGGGAATCAAACCAGTGACCCTTTGTCTCACAGGCCCACACTCAATCCACTGAGTCACATCAGCCAGGGCTCAATGCACTTTTTATTGACTTTCTTCCTTTGCCTTTCTTTCTTCCCCACTTCCCACTGTGTTTCCTGTGATGACCTCCCCACAAAAAAAACAAACAAACAAAAAAAAAAAACAAAAACAAAAACTTGCAGCCCTGGCTGGATCCCACAAAGTGTCAGATAAATCAGAATATCTGTAAGTAGGATCCTAGCACTGGTATTTTTAGAAGCTCCAAGTGCAGCCAAAGTTGATAACTACTGATCTAAGCAATATATTGTCTAGTTTGAATATTTTCAGTAAAATGGCTTTTTTAAAAATATGCATGTGTGTGTGTGCTATAGTAACATACTAATTCTTAGTACTTACTACACAGGGTTTTAGATAAAGATTTTTACATTTCTTTTTTAAAATTATATATTATTGATTATGCCATTATAGTTGTTCTTATATTCCCCCTTTTCTCCCCTCCATCTAGCACCCACACTCCCTCAGGCAGTCCCCCCACCATTGTTCATGTCCATGGGTCATGTGCATCAGTTCTTTGACTACTACATTTCCTATACTGTACTTTACATCCCTGTGGCCATTTGGTAACTACCTACTTGTACTTCTTAATCCCCTCATCTCTTCACCCATTACCCCACAACCCCATTCCATCTGGCAACCAAAAAAAAAAAAAAAAAAAACACTCTCTGTATTCATGACTCTGTCTCTGTTCTTCCTGTTTGCTTACTTTGTTTTTTACATTCAATTGTTGATAGATTTGCATTTTTGCCATTTTATTGTTTATAGGTTTGATCTTCTTTTTCTTAAATAAATCCCTTTAACATTTCATATAATAATTTTTTGGTGATGATGAGGTCCTTTAGTTTTTTCTTGTCTTGAAAGGTCTTCTTTATCTGCTCTTTGATTCTAAATGATAGCTTTGCTGGGTCAAGCAATCTTGGCTGTAGGTCCCTGCTTTTCATGACCTTAAATATTTCTTGCCAATCTCTTCTAGTCTGCAAGGTTTCTTTTGAGAAATCAGCTTACTGTCTTATGAGAACTCCCCTGTAGGTAACTCTGCTTTTCTCTTGCTACTTTTAAGATTCTCTCTTTATTTATAACCTTTAGCATTTTAATTATGATGTGTTGTGGAGTGGACCTCTTTTCATGCATCTTGTTTGGGACTCTCTGTGCTTCCCCAACTTTCATGTCTATTTCCTTTACTGAATTAGGGAAACTTTCTTCCATTACTGTTTTCCAATAGATTTCCAATTTCTTGCTTTATCTCTTCTCATTCTGGCACTCCTAGGGTGTGAATGTTGGACCTCTTGAAGTTGTACCTGAAGCTGTTTATACTATCCTCACTTTTTTTTAATTCATTTTTCTTTGTGTTGTTCTGATAGGTTGTTTTTTAATTCCTTATGTTTCCAAATCACTGATTTAACTTTCAGCTTCGTCCACTCTTTTTTCCCTATAAATTGTTCTTTATTTCAATTAGTGAAGCTTTCATTTCTGACTGATGTTTTTATGCTGCTAAGGTCCTCACTAAGTTTCTTGATCATCTTTATAACCAGTGTTTTGAACTCTGCATCTGATAGATTGCTTATCTCTATTTAATTTATCTATTTTTGTGGAGTTTTGATCTGTTGTTTCATCTGGGCCATGTTTCTTTCTCTCCTCATTTTGGCAGCCTCCCTGTGTTTGTTTCTATGTATTAGATAGAGCTGCTTTGACTCTGTGTCTTGGTAGTGTGGCCTAATGTAGTAGGTGTCCTGTATGGTCCAGTGGCACAGCCTCTCCTATCATCCAAGCTGGGTACTCAAGTTGTGCCCTTCATGTGGGCTGAGTATACCCTTCTCTTGTAGTTGAACCTTGGTTGCTGTTGGCAGATCAATGGGAGGAATTTTCCCAGGACAATCAGCTATAAGGATTGGCTATGACCACTGACCTCCCACCTCTGTCCTCCATGGAAAGTCAGCTTTGTAGGGGCAGGGTGGTGGTGCTCTGACATAGTCTGTAGCTGTCCATTGGGTGCACTGGCCCTGGGGTTTCCTGGGTGATGCAGACCAAGGTCAGCACCCTACCTGTTTTGCCTGGGTCTGCCCTGACTGAGCTATAATGCAATCTCAAATGGCTACTGCTTGCGCTGGGCTTGGAGATGCCCAGGCAAATCCAAGCAGTCAATCTAAACTGGCTGCTGCTAGTGCTGGGCCTGAAGCTAACTGAAGCCAGCTGTTGCTTGTTTGAGAGGATTTAAGAAGTTGTGAAGCATGAGCCAAGACCAGGCATTCACATAGAAAAAGAGCTTGGGTGGGCCTGTAAATTGGGTGAGGCAGAGTCTCTTGGGATCTCCAAGGTGGGTCAAACAGTGTTAGCCAGATCTTTGGAGTCTCTGATGTGGCACCAGCTTTCTGGCTCTGTGGGTGAAAGGTTTAAAAAAGGGGCAATGTCCTCTGCTCCCCTTGATGTGAGACACTTCAGTTGATCCCTGTATGTCACTGGTGCCTTCCAAGCTGCTACCCTGTGCTGGAGCTCAGAGGCAGTGAGCCTGAGTAGGTGAGTCTGTGTGGGGGTTCTTTAAGAGGAACTGCTTGTGGTTCCAGAATTTTCTTCCACTGACTCACTCCCCACTGATTTTTGTAGCCAGAAGTTGTGGGGACTTACCTTCCTGACACTGGTCCCCTTGGCTGGGGGAATCTAGTGTGTGGCTGAGACTCCTTGCTCCTGACATATCCCTCCCAAATTTTTATTCACCACACATGGGTGTGGGACTAGCTGGTTCTGGTTTGTGCCTCTCTTACCAGTCTGGATGAATGTAGTTTCTTTGATTCCGTAGTTGTTAGACTTCCATTTAACTCGATACTTGATGGTTCTGTGTGATGGCTGTTCTGCATATTTGTTGTAATTTTGATGTGGTTGTGCGAAGAGGTGAGCCAAGTCTGCCTATGCCACCACCTCTACCAGAAGTCATTTTATATTTCTTGAGTTACTCTTTTTCTATGAAAACAGGGAACTTCGGCATAAATAAGAGGTGATGGAGAGAGGGACTGTGATGGATAGAGTGGTCTGGTCCCCCATCCTGCACAAATTTGGGGGCAGAGAGTCTCCCCAGACTGGCCTAAACCCTTGGGGTGATGTAGTTGCTGATGTGGCCTCAGCCTTGTCCCCACCCACTGCCAAGTACAGTTACCCCTTCTGCTGAAACATGAGTGTTAACCTCATCCCTGTCCACAACATGTGACTGGTCACTGGTGGGGAGTTAAGGGGAGGAGAATCTCTTTACCCACAAAGGCCCCAGCTCTGCCCTAGTCTGTGAGCAGGACAGGAGTAGCCTGCCCCTCCTCAACCCCAACCCTTGTCCCCACTGCTGTTGACATTTTTTTTTAAATAAGACTTAAGATTTCATTTATTTATTTTTGAGAGAGAGAGAGAGAGAGACATCAATGTGTGGTTGCTGAGGGCCATGGCCTGCAACCCAGGCATGTGCCCTGACTGGGAATTGAACCTGCGATGCTTTGGTTCGCAGCCCAAGCTCAATCCACTGAGCTATGCCAGCCAGGACCTGTTGACATTTTTTAATGTAAACTCTTCAGAAAATTTTTCTCTTCTACCAGGTTCAATGAGTAAATTGATATTGACATTCTGTAACAGACTTAACACAATTATTTTATTCTAGTAGGAAACAAACACCTCTAGCTTTGCATGCTAAGGAAGTTAACATTTATTGAACACTTAGTATGTTGCAGACTTTGTTCAAAATGTTTACCCATATTAAGATATCTACCACTTGTAACTATCTAATAAGACTTTTACAGGTGAGGAAATTGAGACAAAGTATCTTCTCAAAATCATAGAGCTGGCAGATTGAAATGTGGGCATCAAAATTAGGGAGCCAGACTATGGGAACTGCAGTTTTAATCTCTGCTCTATACTGCTCCTCAAATAGATTCTTTGTAATTCACATCATTGCTGGATTTTGGGGCAGGGAGACTAGAAAAAGAAATTGGTTTCAGTTCCTAAGATTTGACTATGTCTACATACATACTAGATAGTGCTGGATTTTCTGAGAACCACGTAGATTGATTTAAAACCACTTGGGGTGTCAGCATACTGAAAAAGAATGTAGTTAGCAATGCAAATCCCACATGCCTGTTACCTAGGATTTGCAAAGAGACCAGCACCAATCTAGTTGGGCCATTCATCTTTCTATTATGTTTCTGACAGTGCCAAGGAAAGACATTAGTTCTCCTTTTTCTTCCTTTGTGAAATCCTAATGCTAATTTCTCTTTAAAACAAATTTGAAAGCTTTGAGAAAAGCTGGTGTCCAAGATCTGCCTCCCAAAGATGTGAAGCCAATTAATATGAAATTGGGGAAAAGGCATAGGCATTTTTTGAAGTTCTCTCAGATAATTCCAATATTTGTTTAGCCAGAGTTGTAACCCACTGCTCTATCACACCAACCTAAAATGTTAAGAAATGTCTATCTAGCACACATAAGTTCTCTTTAGACTATTGTGCTGTTTCAAATTGTGCATGCTTTTTAGGTCAATGGTATATAGTCTATGCTATTCTTAATAACATACTTTCACAATTTATGTCTTTGGAGCTCATATTCTATATTATATTATCATTTTACAAGTATGATGGTGTGCGAGCTATTTTGAAAACGCAGTGCCTTAAATTGTCACTAGGAAATATGTGAATTAACCCACTTTTATGATGTTTTTATAAATGAAAACCAGGAAACTTGTGAAGTCTTTTTAAACAAAATATACAGACAGTGAATCAACTAGAATGAATTCAATACAATAATTATTTCCCTTTTATTATAAAGTACAAGGGTCCCTACTTGGGTTGGAGTTGCTTATTCTGGTTATGCAGAACAAAGAGAGAAAATATTAGCCAAGGTACTGTCCAAACACAAGTCATTAGGCAAAATATCAAAGAAGAGTGGTACCTGATTGTCTAACCACTATGCTGCACACCTGAAACTAATACAAAATAACATTGAATATAAACTGTAATTAAAAATTTAAAGAGTATGTTGAATTAATAAAGTCAGACTAGTGAATCTTATTTTAAATAGACTTTATTCTTCTGAAGTTGAGCCCATTTACCTGTTCTCATATAGGCACTCCTAGCTGTAAACAGGAAACTTGATATTGTCATAACATTTGACATGAAATAAAATTGACTCTCATACTTTTATTTTTAAAAAAATTTTATTTATTTCTTTTTAAAGCGAGGGGAAGAGGAGGAGAGAAACATCAATGTGTTGATGCCTCTAGAGCACCCCCTACTGGGATCCTGGCCCACAACCCAAGCGTGTGCTCTGACTGGGAATCAAACAGGTGAACCTTTGGTTCACGGGCCGGCACTCAATCCACTGAGCCACACCAGCCAGCGCTAGTCTCATACTTTTAAAATTTCCACAGTACAGAGCATATAGTTCACATGTCCAATAAATACATGTTGACAGTTTATGGTTGTTTTTCTCAAAAGTTATGGCAACTATAGGGAATATCAGCAATCAATGTCTGTAAGTCTAGGACATTTTCCCTTATATTCTGCATTAAAATACTTTCTTCTGCATTGCCAAGCAATCCTTTATATCTAATACCTTAATCAAATTTTAGTTACTTGAATATGCTTATGTATCTTACTTTATGTGTATTGAGGCCTGTGTAGAGGAGGGTCACTCTTAGTATAGTAAGCCTCCTTGAAATTTCATAACAGTACAAATAAAATACAAAATAAGTTCTTGTGTCAAGTTTACATGTTAAATGAAAGAAAACAGTTGAGTATAATGTATATAGGCTGTACATTGTTAAATTTTTGGAGTTTATTTTGATCGTTTTTTAAAAATACATAATCTTATTATGTTTTCCCATATTTTTTATACAGTGTAACAACATTATCATTGTGAACATAAGTCTTCAGAAACAGCAGTGAAGGCATCTAAGAACTAAGTCAAATTTATTCTACAAAACACATTTAGTGGTTTTCTTCTCTCTTTGTTTCTATATGATGCATATCTTTTAAAGTACTAGGTAACTGGTGTTATTTTCCTATATACCATTAAACCTGATCATTAGGAATGGATGCACAGGGGAACCCAGGACAATGACTAAGGTTTAATAGTGTGATATGTTAAAGGTTGAATATATACCTGACATATGTGCCAGAAGCCAATCTAAATTAAAATCAATGAAGAACAAAAAAAGAGTGGTGTTTAAGGACACTATTCATAGATATTAATAAAATGTTATGACTTAATTATTAGTGGGCCTGGGATGTGTTTCCCTGTCATTTTTGTTTTTGAGACATGCTTTGTTCTGTTTCCTGACTTTTTCTTAGAATCTGAGATGAAGAGATTCAGGACAGGATTTAAATTAGATTGTGTTTGCTTCAGTGCTTTGATTTGTTTGACCTAAAGAAACACAGAGGGACAACGTGGTTGACCTTAGCCATGTCTTCTCTGCTGTGTCATTTCAGCCCTTCTAGGATCTCTAGGAGAGAATCACTTTTGGAGTCTGGATTCAACTTTTATTGTTGTCTACTATAAACTAGGAAGGCATTGCTTATTTCTGCTGGTGAAGCATGTGTTCCAGTTATTGTTTCACAGTTGTAGAGCAGATCTATTTTTACTGTTTCCTCAACTCATGGTAGACTAGGGCATGCTATGTAAGATGATTGGATAAGAACTTGCTAGAAGAGGTTGAGAGTATGGGCTCTGGAATCAGAAGTCCTGGCATCAAATCTTAGGTAACTTTGGACAGATCACTTAACCCCTCTGTGCATCCATTTCCTCATCTGTAAAATAGCTACCATAAATGTGCCTATCTCATGGGGATGCAGTAAGGATTAAATGACTCAATACATGAAATGCATTGTGAACTGCCTACAACCTCACAAGTAATATATAAGTACATTATTTTTATGATAAAAATGCAAGAATACATTGTATGACCTTCTCTTTCTTATCTTTGCTTTCCAATCATTACCAAACCCTAGAAAATTGATTTTCAAACTCTAGGGGTCAACTCATTAGTGATTTGAGGAGTCATCTTGGTATGGTGTGACTTGTGTTGTTCTTCAGTTGAAATAGAATAGAAAATACCAGAATGCATCACACAAAAGGCTAGTATTATTTCATAAAATATTTGATTCAACTATCAGTAAATGTTAACTCACAATTTGAAATGGGTTTTGTTCAGTGCATACATTTTATATCTTCCATCAGACCAGAGGGGAAAGGAAAGATTTCATGGAGTATACAATCATTCATGCAGTCCCAACATAACTAAGATATATGTTACTCTAGATGATAACTGTGGCATATTTATAGAAGTGATTTTAAACCAGTTATCTTTGTAGAAGGACAAAACTTAATTTCTTTTCACATGGTATGTTATATATAACCCTGGTAGGTTTAGGGTGTGCAAAAGCAGAAGGATCTGGCATAAATTACTTGCACTTTTGAGAATTATTGCACTAGATTATAACCTCATTAACATGCAGCACCCTTCTTTGCATTTTTCCTAGTTCCCTGCACATTGCAGATGTGTAATACATATATATCTAATAAATTACCAAGTTTCATATAGACTTGTGCCTAAAGAATGCTGGAAACAAGTAATAAAAAATACTCAGTTAAATAAACCCTATGGAACAACTGCTATTGGGGGCAAAATATGTTTTACAAGCAATCTGATCTAAAGGAAAGAAGTTGTCAGATCTGGACACCAGTGAATATTTGCAGAGGAAAAATAACCCTGTTTGTTTCTGGGGATGCTGTTCTTTATGATCAATGTTAGCAGTTCTCCTTTGCCAGACAGTCTCCAGATATGACATTGCTAAAGTCAGCAATTTGTCTGCCTGCCACCTTGGTTGGATGCAAATACAAGTGTATCTTGCTTTACAGAAGAGATAAATGCACAAAGAATACTTATTTATAACAGAACTTACAAAAATAAAAATATTAAAGTAAATTAACTTTATGAATTGTGAATAACATTTTTAATCCTCACCTAAGGATATGCTTTATTGGTTTTACAGGGAAAGGAAAGGAGAGAGAGAGAGAGAGAGATCTGTGTGAGAGAAAATTATCAATTGGTTGTTTGCCTTACATGCCCCAGTGAGGATTAAACCTGCAACTTAGGTGTGTGCCCTGAACGAGAATCAAACCTGTAAACTTTTTGGTGTGGGGGGTGATGTTCCACCCAACTGAGCAACCCAGCCAGGGAAAATTATGAATAACTTTTGATAAATTTCTCAAAATGTTCTTCTACTTTCCTCCAAGTCTCATCTCTTTGTAAATATAAACAAATTTGCATTTAGTGTAACGGACTCATCTTTACCTGAAAATGCAGGGATTCAGGGTTCCCCCAAAGTATGTCTTCAACTTCCCCTAAAATATTGTATGTGTCCTTACCAATGATCTTCTGAGGATCATTCCATCTAGTTGCTCTGATTGATAGTCAATCATCATGAAGATGCTGAGAATGGCAACTTACCCTTGCCTCTGCTACTGGCATCTTCACAGGAAATGTGGTTATTTGTATGTAGGGTAGATTCCTAGTTGTTTCCAAAGTGACAAACCCTGAATGGAGTCACACGCTGCTGGATTCTTGCAGTTTCTACTGCACGGAACCATGCTATTGTCCCAGTGCTCTATACTGGGCTGCTTCATCAGATGAAAGGTTTCATGTGGAGCTGCTTTGGTGCTTATGCACTCAAATCCTTTGTATCTTCTTGAGCTTTTGTCTGAGGTTCCTCTATCCTGAGGTGTCAGGCATAATTCATGGGGCTAGTAAGGCTACTGTATTTCAAAAGGCACCACTGTCATGCCAACTAGGCCTCAAGGACTTTGCTGGGTCCTACAAAAATTTTGAGATCTGAACATGTAAAAAATCCTAAAATATAAAAAGCCAACTGAAAAGTCCAAATCAACAACTACAAAATATAAAATTATAAAAGGATAGATTCTGAAATCAGACTATCTGTGCTGAGCCATGAAGAGCTGATTTTCTTCATCTGTAAAATGAGAATAACAACAGTATCTAACCCATCCTGTGGAAATAAAGTATCTTAATATAGACTGCTTAAGATTGTGCATGGCAGAAGGTATTTGCTCAGTAAAGGCTACCTGACACTATATTAAATTTTCACCATTGAAAAACAGGCAAAATTGTTGTGACTTTACAAGAATTCTTGATTATGGATGATGAGGGTAAAATTAATATCCAATCTTAAAATTAATTTAAAATATAAGACAAATATACCAAAATAGAATATAAACAGTTTTAATATATTTGGTATGATATAAGCTAGAATCTCCAAAAATGAAAGTGTATGTCACTTACTGAGGTTTTGGAAAGCCCTAGTGTTGGGTGTGTGTGTGTGTGTAAGGGTGGCTGAATTCAGAAGAATGCGTTTTTCAGTATTCAACTTAGATAAAGAAATAGGTTCTTGGTCCATATCATGCTTTCTAAGGATATAAACAAAACATTGCACTTTTTTCACTAGAAAAGTACCCAATTAAAAATTCTGTTTAGGTGGCTAAAGTTCCAAAGTTCAGGATTTCAGGGAACTCTCAAAATAATTGGTGATGTCCTACATTGTTATTCTGAAAAGAGTTCTAAAAGGTGAAAAGGTAAATCTCTAATTGAATACTCATCAAACTCCAAGTGAAAAATTAATAGGGTGGAGAACAGTGATAAGAAAATAAAAATGAAAATGAACTAATTGGGAGAACCACCTTTGCTTGATGTCCCTTTAATGATAATATATTATGTGTCAATCGTAATGTACAGAATGCATTCACACTTATAGTAGCTGGGTAATCACCACTCTTATTGAAGGTGAACATATTACAATACCAAATCAAACAGTCTTCATGGCTTATAATAAAGTAGGTACAAATCTAAGCACACTGAGCTCATTATATCCCTGTGAGGCAGCTCTCATTACTAGCCAAATTTTTCAGATGAGTGTACTTGGGGCTATTTGACCAAGTCAGTCATGCAGTGAGGGAGCTACAACATGAAGTCAAGTTTTCTGACCACATGTTCAGAGTCTTTACTCTGCAGTGCACCAACTTAAAACCTTAAAAAAGTAACCAACCATTTGACATGCTTTTGCTGTAATGACACTACATTTATTCTGCTGTTAAATAATCACAAGCTTGGGGAAGTCATTGAGTCCATTCTCTGTTTCCATGCAGGACAAACTAGAAATAATTTCTGACACATGCAAATCCATCTAGTTTTTAAAGTATCAAGAGGAAAAGATTTTATGACTTCCTATATTAACATCTAAGTGTAAAGAAGAGTTTCTTGCATAGCTATAAACCTATTGCATGTTCTTGGGAAAAGATAAAAATATTAAAAATCCATTTTATACCACTGAGAAATGCAAAGATAACTCTAATCCAAAACATATTTGTTACAAAATGTCAAGACTTTAGAGAGAGAACTGAAGATCGGTAAAGCTTCTATAATTTCATTTTGAGATCGGCAGAAACGAGAAGTGCTGTGGTTTTTCAACCCAAGCCAAATTCATTAGTAATAAAGGTAATTCTCCATCTGACACGACAGTGTGTAGTTTTGCCTTAGGACAGTGGTCAGCAAACTGAAGCCCCATGATCCAGTATGACTTACTACCTGTTTTTGTGTGTCCTGCAAGCAAAATAATAATAATAATAATAATAATAATAATAATAATAATAATAATAATAAATTGGACTTTAAGTGGTTGAAAAATATTAAAAGAAAATATTTTGTGGCAAGTAAAAATTATATGAAATTCAAATGTCATTATCCATCAATGAAGTTTTATTGGAATATAGC
Source organism: Tonatia bakeri (assembly GCA_004024845.1). Lineage (NCBI taxonomy): Eukaryota > Metazoa > Chordata > Mammalia > Chiroptera > Phyllostomidae > Tonatia > Tonatia bakeri. The sequence continues at coordinate 20,206 of PVIA01012660.1, read as the reverse complement.
TATTCCTTTTCTTTTATGCATCATGATATCATACTACCAAGTGGTAGCTCTTTAAGTTTTTCTTCAGAAATTGCTTGCATCACCTCCACTCAAATTTTATTGGCCAAAACATGTCACAACTTAGTCAAATGAAGAGGCGTGAAGTATAGTCATCTCACAATGAGGGGAACTAATATTTAAAAGAAACATACAATCCACCAGAGTCTTAAGTATATAAACTAATGCTTGACAATTTCTTTCAAATCCCAGGTAGTAAAATAGTTGTGTAAACTTTGGCAATTTACTTAATTTATTTTTTAAAGATTTTATTTATTTATTTTTAGAGAGGGAAGGGAGAGGGAGAGAGAGAGAGAGAGAGAGAGAAACATCAATGTGTGGTTGCTGGGGGACATGGCCTGCAACCTAGGCATGTGCCCTGACTGGGAATCGAACCTGCGATGCTTGGTTCGCAGCCCGCACTCAATCCACTGAACCTGGCCCAGCCAGGGCCAATGTACTTAATTTTTTTTGTGCTATTTATTACTAGAATGATTTTAACAATAAAAATGACAATGAATATTTATATCTATTCATATAACATTTGGCTTTGGAAATTGACCCATACCTTTATGCTCCCTCCAGAAAACCTTCCCAAGTGCTGGACCACTTGTGCTTCCATAGTGCTTTGTACATACTCCAGACCATGATCACATATGGGTCAAAATGCCAAGACAACCAGGATTTCTTTTTGTAGCCCCAGCTGTACTTATCAGGGTACTTTTTTTTTTTCAGTAGGTCCTTAACAATATCTGCTCTACTGAATGAAATTTGAGCCACTACAGCTCTATGGGAAGCTGCCAATAGCAGTGATTGGAACTTGCATTTGACAGTAGTGACAGATTTGGCAACTATAGTGTTTTTAGCACAATGGAAAGGCAAACAAACTCCTTTAGTCTATTGTTACTGGACCACTTCCACGCCTGAGGGTGGCACTGCCCCAGCACAGTCTGTGAAATTTTGACTGTTGGGAAACTTTCAGGTTCTTGACCAGCTCAGGAAAAATTTCAATTATGAATTGGAGTTAGTACAAAGCAAATTTTATTCAAGTAGAGAAAAAGAAAGTGGCCAGACACAAGTGCTGCTATGAAAGAAGGTAGAAGTACATGTCCACTCCTCATGAATGGGTTGCACGTGGGGTCAGTTAGGTCTTGAGATTTCATGTTTCCAAGAGAGGTTATTTCCAAGCTTTTGGGCACCAAATTCTGTCTCTGCCTTCTCATTTGGAAGGGGCTTGTTCCTAATATATGGTCCATTCTAGAAGTGTCCTGGCATTTGTCCCCCTCAGCCCCTCTTTCACTTGTGGTGTCAATTTTCATTATAATGATTGTATAAAGAGCTTTGGGGTTGTTCTCTGGTAAATTTTCCTTTCATCTTGTATTATCCTGGATTTAACAGGTTTTAGTTATCTACATCTCCAGTTATGGTGATTTAAACCACTGGCTCTTAAGTATCTTCAGTTAGGGAGGATAGGGTCTTGTGATTTATTAGCTAGATATTAATTGATCATCCATTTGTTCAGTCAGTTGCCTCAGTTTTCTCATTTCACTTGCCAGGGAATTTTCCTAGTTTCTCAATCTCCTGTCTCAATATGAGCAACTAACTTTTATGTGGTGCTTTTATGTGATGGGTATTCTTCATGCACTATCTCATTTGATCATCACAACATCCCTTCAGTGAATGTTTCATTATTCTTACTTTATAAGCAAGGAAAGTGAGGTACAGTGATGTTAAGAAATTTTTCGAAGGTAATATAATTGAAAAATAGGAGAAGCAGGGTTCAAATGCAAATTGATTAGTTCCAGATTCTATGATCTCAATGGTAGCACAATACTATTCCTGTAACAGCAGTCTTTACCAACTGAATGTTAAAGTAAGAGTAGCCCTTTGAGAGGTGCCTCTAGTACAGGGAGTTCCAAATTGTGCCCAAGACAAATTTAGGTTCTGTGGAGATTACTTTTTTTAAAGATTTTATTTCTTTTCATGTAGCTGTCCAGATCTCCCAACACCATTTTTTGAAGAGGCTATTTTTACTCCATTTTATGCTTCTGTCCTCTTTGTCGAATATGCAACTAAACCACCAACTTACACCATAAACAGAAATAAACTCAAGATGGATAAAAGACTAAAATGTAAGTCATGACACCATAAAAGTCCTATTGAAGAACATATGCAGGAAAATTTCAGATATCCCACATAGCAATATTTTCACCAATATGTCCCCTAGAGCAAGGGACATAAAGGAAAGAATAAACAAACAGAACCTCATCAAAATAAAAAGCTTCTGCACAGGTAAAGAAAACATCAAAAAAAAAAAAGAAAGAAAGAAAAAGGAACCAACCATATGGAAAAATATATTTGCCAATGATACCTCGGACAAGGATTTGATCTCTAAAATATATAAAGAACTCACACAACTTCACACCAGGAAGACAAACAATCCAATTAAAAAATGGGCAAAGGACCTGAACAGACACTACTCCATGAGGTACGCAAGGAAGGCCTAGAGAAATATGAAAGCATGCTCAGCATCACTAGCCATCAGAGAGATACAAATTAAAATCACAATGAGATACCACTTCATATTGGTCACAATAACCATCGTAAACAAATGAACAAACAATAAGTGCTGGCAAAGTTGTTGAGAAAAGGGAACCCTAGTACACTGTTGGTGGGAATACAAACTGGTGCAGCCACTGTGGAAAACAGTATGGAATTTCCTCAAAAAAACTAGAAATAGAACTGCCTTTTGACCCAGCAATTCCACTGCTAGGATATAACCTAAGAATCCTGAAGCACCAATTCAAAAAAATCTCTGTGTCCCAATGTTCATAGCAGCACAATTTACAATACCCAAGTGTTGGAAGCACCCTAAGTGCCCATAAGTAAATGAGTGGATCAAAAAACTATGATACATTTACACAATGGAATACTATGCAGCAGAAAGAGAGAAGGAGCTCCTACCTTTTATGACAGCATGGATGGAACTGGAGAATATTATGCTAAGTGAAATAAGCCAGGCAATGAAAGACAAATACCATATGATGTCACCTATAGGTGGAATTTAATCAACAAAACAGACAAGCAGGCAAAATATAATCAGAGACATGGAAATACAGAACAAATTGACAATAACAAGAGTAGAGGAGGGAAGCGTATAAGGGAGGAAAGAAGGGGAAGGGTCATCAGGAACATGTATAAAGGACCCATGGACAAAGCTGAAGGGGGGTAGTATTGAGGCTGCGAGGTGAGGGTGCATGGGGCAGGGGAAAGTGGTGGCAGGAAAATGGAGACAACTGTACTTGAACAACAATAAAAAAAAGAAAGGAATTCAGGACTCAGGAACAGCAGCAGGGGCATGATGGATCCTTAAAACCAGCCTCTCAGATCAGGTCTTCTGACTTGCAGTCCCAAGTATTTCTGTTGTATGCTGCTGCTTCAGGAAATAAAATGCTACCTTGAGTTATATGTAATATGCCACTGTAAGAAATGATCATATCAACTCATCCTCCCTTTGTGTGTAGTCCCAAGCTGGGAGAGAGATTCATTTTCATAAAATTGGATTGATCTATTTGGATTTTTTATCATACTCTAGGGTATGATAGGATATTATTTTTTCTTCATCTCTTATTGTTAAAAATACTTAGTAGCTAGCCTATAGATTGCAGTGGATTCTCAAGTTTTATATTATACAATATAAATGGATTTTCAATAATTTACACTGTAATGTTTATAAGTGCATAGATTTTAAAAATTAATGACGAATAAATAACATTCTAACAATTAAGCTGACTAGGTAGAATTATCCACCAAGGAATGGTGCTGTCAAAATGTATATTAAAAGTCTTAAAAAAAAAGTCTTGATTAACACAACATTTTAAATAGGCTCGTTTGATAATTTTTCAAAAACAATGGGATACTGCCTTTGCTGGGTAGCTCAGTTGGTTAGAGTATCATCCCCATATGCTCAGATGCAGGATTGATCCCCAGTCAGGGCACATACAAGAGGCAACCAATGAATCCCTAAATAAGTGGAACAACAACTCTCTCTCTCTCCCTCTCTCTCTCTCTCTCTCTCTCTCTCTCTCACTGCCCAATACAATAGATCATTTAAAATATAGAGGCAAAATATGAGGTTCCATCACACCCATGTACATCTCAGCTTCTTTACCACATAAAAATCATAAATTCATATTCTTTCTCTTTCAACTTCAGCATCAAAGCATCTGATTCTACTCATCTATCCACTATCCCTTTTCAAACTTCCAATCCCCTTCCACCAATCATTAACAACAAATTTATGCACAGTCTTTCTTATCTCCCTGAAATATTCATACTCATTCATTAAAGCACAAATCAAATATGATTTGTGATGTAAAGTTTTTCCTATTTTTAGAACCAGTAGAATGTCTTCCTTTGTTTACACTCATATATAACTTTGAGTGTTCTAATAAAACCAACTATTTTATTTATATATGGTTATCTGTATGCCTTCCATGTCAGACTACAAAACCTTTGAGAATAAGGATTGTTATATTCTTCTTTGAATGCTTGATGCTTAACATAGTGGTCAATACATTTTCTTTGAATGACAATTATTTTTATCTATCAAAATCCTCATAAGAACCAAGAGTTTAAGATTTTGAGAAAAATATCTATATAGTATCAATCATAAGAAGAAAAATATGAACTTTACATCTCTAAAGAGTTCTAGGTTGGTTTTAATTTTCATAGGCAGGAGAAAGATTACTTCTCAGAATTTTTTCCAGATTAGTAACAGTCTAATCATGTACTTGGAGAAACTACTGTATAAGTGCTACCTTTTGTTTTTAGTCCACAAAGAATTCCATGAAGGATACTAGGCTTGCATTTGGTCACAATGTCTCTTTAGGCTCCTCTGCCTGCGACAGTAGAACATCTCTAAGCTGGAATTTGTCTGGCATTTTCTTGATGATTATACTAGAGTTATGGGTTTTGGGAGGAGAGACCACAGATTTTAAGTGCCATTTTTATTATGCCATATCAACACAACTTATCACTGTTAGTGGTTATGTTTACCACCTGGCTGAGGTAGTGCTTTGCAGGTTCTTCACTGTAAAGTCATTCTTTCCCCCACATTCCATAATATACTCTTTAGAACAAAGTCACTTATAAACAGCCCAGACTTAATAAGTGATAAATTATGTTCCCCTGTTCTTGAGGGTATAGCATCTGCATAAATATTTTGGATTTATTCTGTAAAGGAAATAATATGTCTGTTTTCCATTTACTTATTCACTCATCTATTCTTATCAGTATGGCTTATGGATATTAATTTTATATTTTGGGTTACATTCCAAAAACTACTCTATTTGCTTGCTCAAATTGTTCCAGATTTGGCCATTGGGAGCTCTTTCAATTGGATTCAGAATTCCTTTGATGTACTCTCTTCACTGTGGGTTTTTTTTAATCTTTCTTACTTTCTAACATTACAAATTACTCCAGCCACATCTTGCATATTTCCTGGGCCAGTCCTAGAATCAACACGCACTCCAAGGATCTCTGGCTCTTTTTATCAGAGAATGGCATTGAACTACCTTTTGTGAAACAGTGGCACGATAATGTAGTGGAGAGATGTTGTGGCACAATTCATTCTTAGATGATTTCTGATAAGCTATTTGTCACACACTGTCTCACTGGAAAAGAATTGTGTTCAGTCCAAGCAGATACTCATATAGCATGCCTGCAGTACAGACAGCACAAAAATATTCTTCTGTAAATTCCAAAAGACTCTCTCTGGTTTCTCATTTTTTCATTCTTAAGTCAGTTGTTTTGAATCCTTCACATTCACAAAGAAGACAGAGACAATTATGCTTTGAGATAAAATATGATAGAAAAGGGAAGCAACCTTTTAAACAGACCATTTGGCAAAACAATCTCCCAATAATAGTAATTATATAGTTTGCCAGTGGCATGGTGGGTATAATTAGGGTGACTAAATAACTCTGTAATAATTATGATGCCAATTTTAGTTTTTAGCTTTTGTAGTATTGTACAAATTCTGGCTGAAGGGCAAAACTGATCGTTTAGGCAATCTATTTCCTTATATAGTATTTATAGTACAATTAAAATGTTCACTGCTGCACTTATCAAAAGTTGTATAAACCCTATATGACATTAATATATGCCTTAAATAAATGTCACTGCTAATTATTATAATGTGACCTTTTCATTAATATAAAGACATATGCTGGAACATAAACAGATAAAGGACAGAAGATACCAAGACATTTTAGGGGCACTTTTTAAAAAAAGTATTTCCCCTTGTAGATAAGGGTTTCCTTCCAGCAATATTAAGAAGCAATATGATTAACAAGAAATGAAGGTTAAGCATTGTTTCCACCACTTTCTTAGGCTTGAAACAAAATTAGCCAAATGACCTTTTCACAATTACATGAAATTACTATATTTTATCTGTAGCTTATAAATATACAACTTAAGGAAAAGCAAATACTCTGTTAAATCAGATGTTGAACCAGTCCCCAGTGCTATTTATTTTCCATTGTTTATTTCAGCCATTGCCATTTCTCATTAGTACAGTTACACAGATCTTGACTACATTTTTGACCTCACATAGGCTTTGTTTTCCAATAAGAAAAGTCAATGGGCCTTCTGTCTGGAAACTTTATCATATTGTCTGAAGTATTTCCTAAAATAAATATGTCAACCATGGAGCAAAATAAATGCTAGTGATATTCAGTGTCTCCTGCCAATAACCATGCAGCCTGCACTGCCAATGCTTTGCAGTAAGTGGGACAAGAGTGAAAGAGCTCTTGACTTTCAGAAAATACTTTGTGCAAAAGCAACGCTATCGGGGTCACTGACAACAAACTACACTGACCACTTTCTAAAAATTAAAACCAGCAATTAGAACCACGTGACAATGGACCATACGAGAAGAAATGATCTTGAGCCCTGCTTTGTGTGGTTCAGTGGATTGAATGCTGGCCTATGAACCAAAGGTCACTGGTTTGATTCCCAGTCAGGTCACATGCCTGAATTGCAGGCCAGATCCCCAGGAGGGGACACGTGAGAGGCAACCACACATTGACGTTTCTCTCCCTCTCTTTCTCTCTCCCTTTCCCACTGTCTAACAATAAATAAATAACAATCTTTATAAAAAATAAAAAAGAAGAAATGATCTTGTTACTCAAGGAGAAACAGGATGTCAGGTTGTCGGAAATTGAATTTCAGCTCAGGTTAGGAAGGTAGGCTGGGTAAACTCTGAGAACTCTTTCAGTTTGCAGGTAAGTATTTTTTTTTTAGAACACTAGTGAATTCTAGATATTTGAAATCTGATTGGAGAAATGAGCTTTCCACAAATCTAAATTTTAAAATATATTGTCTATGATAAGTTGGAAGACATTGTTACATTAGAAAAATATTTCATCATGTTATTCTTTCTTTCTCTCCCATTTTATGTATATAATAAAATGGAAAAAAAGCACACACAGAACACTCTACTCATTGATTTTGGTCTTCATGACCATAGTAACAGACTAACTGCTTTACTAAGTCATTATTTTACCTCTTGACCAATTCAAGTGAATGAATTCTCATTGGATACATAATATGTTTCAGTTTCCTCTGAATCCTATAGAGGGGTGTATACAATGTAAACAGACCATTTGGCAAAACAATCTCCCAAATAATAGTCATTATATAGTTTGCCAGTTGCATGGTGGGTATAATTAAGGTGACTAAATAACTGTAATAATTATGATGCCAAATTTAGTTTGAGAGTTTATATTTTTAAAGATTAATTTATTTAATACATGTTCCTAGATAAATGTCATATAAGACATGTAAGTGGTTATATATACAGTCATGCACCACTTAACAACAGAGATATGTTCTGAGAAGTGTGTAGCTATTCTATTTTGTCATTGTTTGAACATTGTAGGGTACACTTACATAAGCCAAGGTGATATAGCTTCCTACACATCTAGGTTGTATGGTACAGCCCATTGCTCCTAGGCTATAAGCCTGTATAACATGTTACTGAACAAAACAACATGAGATCAAGTCAAGCACAGGATAAAATGATGCAATCAAGAGCTGGGGTAAACAAGATGTATGAGTCTGCTAATGATATAACACGGCACACTGTTTCACAGCAAACTTTTTCTTATAAGTAGAACATGTACTCTTTAAAATAATGATAAAATATAGAACAGTAAATACATAAAGCAGTAACAAATTTATTATCATTTTCAAGTATTATGTACTATACATAATTATATATGCTGTACTTTTACACAGCTGACAGTGCAGTAGGCTTGTTTACAGAAGTATCACCACAAACACATGAGGAATACATTGCACTACAACCATGTGATGGCTACAACATCACTAGGCAATAGGAATTTTTCAGCACCATTATAATCTTATGCCACCATTGTTATATATTCCATTCATCATTGACTGAAACTTTATCTGGTGTATAACTATATGTTTAAAAAGTGAACACATCATGGTGGAAAGGAAAACTTCAATAGATGTTCATACAATAGATGAAATATGTAGGAAAGGTAAGACTAGAATAGACCAAGAAAGTAATTTCTCATTAAAAAGAATTTTGGGAAACTATGTACAGATGTATATGAGCATATCATTTAGGGGGAAACTAGGTTGATGGAGGTTCATAGGACAGAAGATGAGCATTTAGGTCAGACAAGGAGGTCACTGAGAAGATGTGACCACTGTTTGGAGGAAGTCATTGAGAAGACATGACCATTGGTTGACCTGTGAGCTGGACCTGGGCAATCATAGACTCCTAACCCCTCCCCTGTCCTTGGAATATACATTCTACTCACTATTCTCACAGGGGAAGCCATTTTCAAGGATATAACCTTGAAAGAGCCATGTGTTCTTTAGACCATCTGGATGATATACAAGACTTAACCCTGTTCAGACATCTATATCAACTTTTATGATTCTGGGAGATGTATATGGAGATCTACTTATCTTTTGGCTGCACACAATGAGCCACAACTAAGTTATCTTGCTTAATAAACCTACCATCTACCAATCTGGAGTGACCTGCCTCTTTCTTCTGTATCTTCTTGCTTCATGTATGAGGGCCAGTTTCATATTTCACCTGGGAAGCTCTCAAGTTTTCAAACCAACAGGACCATGAAGAGTTTGAATTTGATGTCATAGTCAGTGGAGAGACACTGAAATGTTTAGAAAAGGCAGAGGGACAAGTGTAATTCTGAGTTATCTCCTCCTGTCATAAAACCTGGATATAAATCCTGACTCTACCTTTTATGAGCATTGTGACTACAAATGGTTTAATTCTTCTAAGTTTCAGTTTTGTCTTTAGAATGAGAATATAATAGTTTTTGTCTCATTGGATTGTGTGAGAATTAAGCGAGGCAATGCATATATATCTCTTAGTATGCTGCCTTGCATGGATTAAATGCTCAATAATCAGTAGCTGTTAGTATTATTAATAATATGAAGCAAGACATTAGAAGAAGAATTCAGAGGATGCAAAATTGCTTCTAAAATCAGTGCAGTAATCAAAACTGTTTTAATGTACAATAAAATCTTATAAATGTTAAATCAGCTAAATTTATTGATTCTCAGAAGCTGTGGTAAATGTACTTTAGTGGAGAGAATAGAAGCAAATCTTTACTTTCAGTACAATTTGTGGATTATTTTTGGATTTAAATATTTTCTGTACAGTCTTGTAGAATACTATAATAAGTTGTTTTCTGCAGTAAGAACTACCTACTGGATATTAGGTTATAAAATATTTGCTCACATGCTCCCTAATGAAGCTGTGTGCTCTTTGGAGCCAAGGACTTTGAGAGGACAAAGAACAAGGCCATTCAGTGGAGTGTAATATCCATGTGAGCAGGGCACTGGCATGGCAACAATGTTTCCAGCATGATTCCTGACTCAGGGTAAGTACTCCATTAATCTTTGCTTGTAGAGTTGTTTTATTTTCATGTTATAAAGGAATCCATGCACATTGTTAAAAAATCATAAAATATTTCAGTTAGCATAATGCTCTCCAGTTCCATCCATGCTGTCGTGAAGGATAGGAGCTCCTTATTCATGCTGTGTAGTATTCCATCATGTAAATGTACCACAGTTTTTGACCCACCCATCTGCTGATGGACACTTTGGTAGCTTCTAGCACTTGGCTCTTGTAAATTGTGCTGCTATGAATGTTGGGGTACACAGGTTTTTTTGAACTGGTGTTTCAGGAACATGTATAAAGGACCCATGGACAAAGCCAAAGGTGGGAAGGATTGAGGGTGGGAGTAGGGGTGGGTGGGGTGGGGGAAACTGGTGGCAGGAAAACGGAGACAACTGTACTTGAACAACAATAAAAAAGAAAAAAATCCACTTATGATCATAAAATAGTACTAAAAGATTTATAGGGAAATAGAGCAGCCTACTCCTCTCCAAACCTAACCTGACATATCAAAGAGAACTGCTTTAATACCTTTTAAATTTTTCTTTCAACATTCACCTCAATTTTTCTAAAGAATATGCTTGTATCACTGGTCAGGCAATAATCAATTATTGACATTATCTGTGTGTTTCTATATATGTAAAATTTCTACTTCCTTACACTTATTATCCTAACATACTTATATCACAATTTTTGGATAAAATAGTAATTTATGTTTACAATATTACTATGTAAATATTATTCATTGTTGAACTATGCAGTGTATACCTTTTAAATTCCTTTTCTTGTAGCAGTTTGTGTTGCACAACACGCAATATGCCTGATTTTTTCCACTAGCTTAATTTTCTATGTGCTTGTAACAAATTTTCCAAATATACAAACAGTGTTGTAACATTCCTCTTAATATTTCTCCAAATTCTGGAATAGATTTTTAGTCACTTCATCAGTTTGTTTGTTTGTTTCTTAAGGAATCCTCCCTTGCATCTTACAGGTCTCTGTTCCTTGTGCTTTGGACTATACTTGTGCTCTATATCTGCTACAGAAATATCATTCTGAGACTTTCCTTTCACTTGGGGATTCACCTTGGACTTCATGTATTACACACTTGTGTTGAACTTCCTCTTTCCAGGATCTCATGTCTTTCTCTTTTTCAGCTTACTCTCTTGTGTGGGTGAAAACATATGCTCAATGAAGATTGGGGAGATGAATGTCCAGAAATTTTGACTGGACATAAATTCTATTTCAATCTTTTGTTTTTACTGCTATTCTATCTTTCAGCATTGCATTTTCAAGGTCTGATAATATTCAAATATCTGGACCTTATTACACTGCCTATTCCATCTCTGAAAGTGTTTTAAAAATATTTTTATGAAGGTAGTGTAGTATACTGAAGAATGCCTTCCAAAAGATGTCCACTTTCTAATACACAGAACATGTAATTGTCTTCTCCCTCAAGGAGTTTAACATTTAGTTTAGAGAACAAATACACCCATGCAGAATGATCAGGAAACAGCAGTAGGTAATAGTTAATCTACTGCCAAAGGTACAATAACATATATGTGGAAATTTAGAAAATGTACCTCAGTACAAATCAGAGGATTAAAGGAAAGCTTTATGTAGTGGGTGGGACTTGAGTGGTCTCTAAGAATGAATAAGATTAAACAGAAGTTACAGGACCCTTAGACATGGTAAATATTATGCATAAAAATGACCTTTGAGAAGTTGGCCAGTAAAGATAGGTGATGGGAAGCGGAGGGAGCTATATTTGGAGAAGCAGCACAGAATGGGTCCATGGCAAGATCCGAGAGTCAAGGTATGTAAGCAGCATCTATAAGTTAAAAAAGGCAAGAAGACATATTCTCTCCTAGAAACTACAGAAGGAATTAATCTTGCCAATATCTTGAATTTAGCCCAATGAAACACTTCATATTTCAGGCCAGCAGAACTATAAGAGAATAAATTTTAGTTGTTTTAAGTCATCAAGTTTGTGATACTTTGTTACAATTGCATTAAGAAATTAATGTATTGTGCTGGGCACTTTCAACCTGGAAACAGAAATACTCAGGTATAGGAAATAGTCCCAATAATTTTTAATTGAATTCTTTGGGGTGACATTGATTAATAAAATTATATAGGTTTCAATGTACAATTCTACAATACATTATCTGTATATTGTACTGTGTGTTCACCATCCAAAGTCAAGTCTCTTTCCATCACCTTTTATCCCCCCATGCCTTCTTCTACCTCCACCACCCCTTTTCTTCTGATAATCACCATACTGTTTTCTGTTTATGATTTTTGTTTAATCTCTTCTGAAACAATCCCAATAATTATTTAATAATTTCCTCTCCTCCACTTCCTGTCCTCTCTAGGATCTTATTAGTAAGGTATTGTACTACTTGAATTGATCTTTTAGTTTTCTTATTTTTCCCCTTAATTTAGGCTTGTCTTTTTATTCTACTTTTTGGCAAAAAATGTATTTATTATTGTTTTATGTTTCTAATAGACTTTCAGACTAGATATACATATATTGGCACATGTGCACATGTGTGCACACAGACATTTCTTAGAGTTCTTTTTTGTCCTCTGGTTGTTTTCATGGCACCCTGTTTTATTTTCATGAATGAGTGATGCAATATCTTACTCTGTTTCTTTAAAGATAACAATAATTGATTGCTTTTTATTAGCATTGAAATGTTTATATATTCTGATTTTTCTTTTTTTCTCTTATCTTTTATGGGAAATAATGTAATTTGTTTTGATATGTAAGGATATTAATTTAAACATGAATTGAAAGCTCTGTGGACATGAGCAACCCTTGTCAAATAGTATGTTTTATTCTAAGGTAATTGTGTGAGACCTTAATGTTTATTTAAGGTTATGCCTCAAAATCAGTAACTTTAGTGGCACTGTCCAAGAAAAAGGTTATATAAATTTGTAGAGAGAAATGGAAAGTGTGAGTGAGAGTCTTAATTCCTCTGTACACAGAATTTTAGACAATCCTTTTGCTTTCAACCCTGCTCCTTACATGACCTTCTGTTATAACTGGTGCCTCCAAATTTGAGATTTTCAGGGATCTACAGGGGAAATTCATTCACTTCTTGCTGTTGCTCTTCTCTGTACACATTTCAGTTTAAGCTCCCAGGTCTCTGCTAAGTCACCACCCTGCTATCCATCTTTTAAAAATGTGTGACATCTTTATCCATTGCCTCATTTTCCATTCTCGTTGTCCTTGTGGGTTTTTAACATTCCCATTGTTGTGCATCATAATTTTAGTGAAATTTCAAGGAGTAGGAGTAAAACCAAGAATTCAGTCTGCTATGATGGGTTGAAAGTTCCTTATTAAATATCTGATGAGTGAATGAATAGAAAACCAAGACATAGTGAAATGATTAAATATTATGAAGATATACAGCTGTTTGTTGACTATGGCTCCAGTTACACTTCTTGTATTTTAAGTTTTTAGTGTTTAAACTGTATAAGAATGACTGAGCAATACTAACAATAGGCATGGTATTAGGGAAACATTATCTATTGTTATCTAATTGTTAACTTTTGCTACAGATGAACTTTCAGTCACACACATTTAGCTCTGAACCAAAATATTTGGTACTACTGATTTTTACACAAATAGAAACCTTTTGAGAAAAAGAAGGCACATATTAGTATCCAAAAGTTAGAGCAATCTGCTAAGTGTTTTATGTCAAGCCATGGTATGCCTAAAAATTGAAACCTGGCACTCTAACTCAGAGTTTCTTTCCTCTCAATGTACTTTGAATGCTCTCAGAAGACCAGATGTGGCTGCAATGATTTTATTTGCATTATTATTAGCATTTCCCAAGAGGAATAAGCAACAAATTAATAAACTAGACTGGTGGAAATATTGAAGATCATTTTATTTATTTAAAATGTAATGATTTTTTTAGTTTTATCTAACACAAACTGACTTATAATTATTTATTAAAATGTTAATATTTTGTAATTAAACTTTGCCACACTGCTGCATCACAATTAAAGTTAAAATGCATCCTCCTTCAAAAGGATGCTATAAATGTTGGACCCCAAGTCTCACCCACACTGAGGGCATATAAAAAGCCATCTTAAGTGGCACTGCCCAGACTAAAGTCACCTATACCTCCTTCTCTATTCAAGGACAACCTCAACAACTCACACCCCAACACTATGTGTACTTACTACGGTCACTACCATGGTGGCTGCAGCTATGGGTACTGTGACTACAAAGACCTGGGCTGTAGATATGGCTGCTGCTATGGCTGGCTAAGGCTACAACTATTGTGGACATCATGCAAGACCGTCATGCTGTACACCTGTACTTCAGAATTCACCAATTTAACCCTACATGTTTTGAACCTTGCTGATGTCTTCAGTGCCCTCTGAATCTGACACACAAAACTTTTCCCTTTCCGTATTTAATTAATGAGAATAGGGAGCATATGTAATTCATCCTCAGAACTCCTGTATGGTCAGATATTGTCACAAATCCTGTCTTTTCATTTTTATGCAAGAGGCATTTCTATGGTTTCTTAATAAACCTGTTCAATCTGAAACTTAAAAACATGTTGGACCCCAATTACCACATTATTAAGTATAATATGTATTTTCCAAATATATATAATACTACATGATAATTTGTATTATACATATATATTACATGTATGATTTGTAACCAAAATTATAAAATATTAAGTGGCTCCAATAGGAAATATTTAAATCAAGTGAATGAATCATAGGCCTTTTAAGGATCTTTTTATTTTTTAAATAGATTTTCTTCTGGTTATTTACATTATCTGAACACTATTATTTAATTACATCATAAGGTTATTTATGTATGCGATATGCCCTGAATATTAGGCTGTACTTCATTTGTATAATGAACTGAATGTGTCTTCCATGGCTGATAGTTATTGTCATTTTCTTATCTTGCTACTTGGGACTTTTTAGGCAAATATAATAGAAAGGAAGGAACATTCTGACCTTAAAAACACAATATGGTGTGTTCTTTTTGATCTGGGAGATGTTTTCAGTTATTAAAAGATACAACACATAGTAGGAGACCGAAATGAAAATTCGTTTTCTAAATGTAAGGGATAGAATGAAATAAAATTAATGTAATTGTTTAATGAATTCATTAATTTATATACTGCTTTACTTCTGCTGTATGAATATCACTACAGTTATTATCTTATTTTATTCAATAAGTAATTTAATGAACATTTCCTGAGCATCTACTATGTGCTACGCACCATAATAAGTATTAGGAATTGCGTGTTGAAAATCATATGGAGACATGGCCTATATCTTCATGAATATTACATTATAGTAGGGAAACTAATGAGAAACAAGTAAATTATTAAACAAGAATGAAACAAGATAGATTCAGAATCAGGGGATGGTAAGTCCTATAAAAACATTAAATCAGACTAAGAGAATAGAGAGCTACTGTCATGGCAGGGGCTATAGTTTTTGATAGGATGATCTTGGAAGATCTATGAGGAGATGACATTTGAATAGACCTGAATGATAAGAGGTTATCAGCTATGTAAAGATCTTAGAGAAAAGCTATCTGTGAAGGAAAAGCATGAACAACATGTATTGATTAAGAAAAAACTGTGGAAAATCTGACACATTTTTCATCTTAGTTTAAATTGCCAGACTGATATTTGAAAAAATATAGAAAGCTTTTTTCTGTATTTTATCATGTCATTTAAATAGATGTCTCATAATCTCACAGCTAAAATGGAGATATGCAAACTAGGTGCTTGTACAATTAGGTAGATTAATTACTGGTGAATAGCTGTGCCTGGATGGTTTTGAGTAAAGAAAGAATGGCACCATGGGACACATTTTCTTGTGCCATGATGTAGGACTTTGGTTTGGTCCTGGTTACTGGAGATATTAATGATGTAAATGAAGATACAAAATTAATATTTATTATTATTTTAATTTAAATCATTTTTAAGTTATAGTTGACATGCAATATTATATTAGTGTCAGGTATACACCCTGGTGATTAGACATTATATAACTTACTAAATAATCAAGCTGATAAATCTTGTACCCATCTGATACTATACACAGTTATTAGAATATTACTGACTATATTTACTATGCTGTATTTTACATCCCCATGACTATTTGTGCTTCTTAATCCCATCACTCTTTTTGCCAATCTCCCCAACAGTAACTGGTTTTCTCTTGCTGTTTAAGATTCTCTTTGTCTTTAACTTTTTGCATTTTAATTATGATGTGTCTTGGTGTGAGCTTCTTGGGATTCCTTTTGTTTAAAACTTTTTGTGCTTCTTGGACTTGTATGCTTATTTCCTTTACCAGGTTAGGGAAGTTTTCTGTCATTACTTTTTTTTTGCTTTAAAATATTTTTTAATATATCAAAAGGCCTACTTTAGTGACATGCTATCCCAAGAAAAGAACCCAACACCCCCTTGTCAGTAACATACATGAGCAAGTTGAGCAGCCAACTCCTATTTCAAAACCCCTGAACATACATGTGTCTTTACACCAAAACCAGGGGGCTCAGATGACTGCTACTGCCATACATGCTTCTTCCTGTTAACTGACTAGCATCTACCCCCCCCCAAAGGGCAGGCAGGACACAGAGAAACCCTTAAATGGTAGTGAGGGCTTAACAGCCCCTAACAGCCAATTTTTCAAGCATCTGTGCCCTCACCCCCCATTCAAAAGGAGCCTTTCTCTAGCCAGACAACTCACCTCAAATTTGGTTCCTGGTGACCAGAATGGTTTTTCTCTTTTAGAAAAAGCACACATATCAGCACACCCATATAAGTATTTTGTTTGTTTGTTTTTGCATTTAAATACAAAAACACCACTCTGATTTGTGTTATACATGGAAGACCAAGGAATGAGAGTTTTTTCTTTTAAAGTAGGGCTATCCATCCCATTCCTTATGCTGAGCTTGTCTTGAAATGAGGGCATTTAGCCCCAGGCCTGGGAAGCACAGCACAGAGAGTGGCGTCTTTCTGCCTGACTCCCACACTCCCCTCTCTCCTAATTCTCACTTCCATTAGAAATCTGGTTATAGCCTTCTAAGAAATGGATGCCCATTCCGTGTCTCTGCCCCTCCTACCAGTCTCAGGGTGGCTTCTTTTTAAAATACCTGTTTGTAGGACTTTCCTTCAGCTAGATTTTAGGCTGTTCTGGATGATGGCTGTTCTGTAGTTTAGTTGTAACTTTGATGTGGTTGTGTGAAGATTTGAGTCTACATTTACCTATGCCACCATCTTGACCAGAAGTCCCTCAATATTTATTATTTTTATGGATTATTTTTGAAGGTAAATGGGATTATATTAGATTATTATATATGATGAGATATGTAGCTATGTTCACCTATGCTTTCTTTTATGACTTCTTGGTGTCCTGTGTTATGTTTGAAAGGCCCAACAAGTCTAATTTTTTAAAGCACACATTATTTTCTGGAATTTTATTATTTATATTTTAGTTTAAGTCCTAAAGCAATTACCACTTCTCTTTTTCCCCAAATAAGTACTTGCTTCTACTAACATCATTTATTAAAACATTATTTTTAAGTGGTGGTAGGAAAATGGAGACAACTATATTTGAACATTAATGAAAATATTTTAAAAACATTATTTCTGTCAGTGATTTGAAATGTCACTTTCATCATAATCTAAATTCCTGTATATGGTTAATATAATTACATTTATATCTGGATGATTTATTCTGCTCCATTTTTCTGTCTGTGTGTGTGCTCATGACTTAAAAATTTAGACAGAATCATGGGATTAAAGTTTTGTTTATGCATATGGAGCTTAAATGAAAAAACACAAATTATTTCAGTTATGCAGTGAGGCAGAAGATGTAACCCTACCACAGAAGTATTGAAAACAGTCACTATTACTATAAATTAATCTCAAAGAAGTAATTGACAAGGGTCAGGAGTCCTGTGTTACAACTGCTTCTGCATGGAGAATAGCAGGGAGATGAGGTAGGTGAAAGACTTGAGAAAGGTATAAAAGTTGAGGACAGCATATGAAGGACTTTATTCATACTAAGATGTTTGCTCTTCATTTTGTTGACAGTAGGAAACCTTTGACAAATTTAAAGATAAGGAGTGACTCAGTCAGAATCTGTTTTAGCAAGATTATTACACTGGCAGAGTAGAGGATTGAGACTGATAAAGATAACATTGTAGGATAAAAGTTCTGTGTGTAGATTTTTGCTTGTGTGTATTTTTTTTTCAGCAAACTCTTAAAGTGAAATTTTTTGCTTATCTTGTCATTAAGTGATTTTGGGCATTTTTTTTCCTGGCTCTGCCCATGGAATTACAGTTCTCTCTTCTGAGAATAGGGCTTTTTTTTTTTTACTTTAATTTTTTAAATGGCCCTGGCTGGTATGGCTCAGTGGATTGAGCACCAGCCTGCAAACCAAAGGGTCACCAGTATGAATCCCAGTCAGGGCACATGCCTACATTGTGGGCCAGGACCCTCATAGGGAGCACATAAGAGGCAACCATACATTGAGTGTTTCTCTCCCTTTCTTTCTTCCTCCCTTCCCCTATCTCTAAAAATAAATAAATAAAATCTTAAAAAATATTTTTTAAAAAAATATGAGCTAATCTGGTGACCCTTATAAGTAAAGTTGTTTGGCAAAGGACAACACACTTCTTTTTGGCCAGAGTTGCCTTTTTTTTCTGTTGTCTGATCCAAGAATGAAACAAAGTCTCAGGAAAATCCTTATGGGATTGTTATAGCATGACAAGCTTTCACTCCAATAGTGCCCTGAAGGAAACCTGTTTGAACAGGAAATTTGAAATGCCTTTCAAAAGGAAATGCTTTTTCGCAACTAAATGTCAAGTAAAAAAAAATTGTTTTCTTATCTTCATAGTCCCAAAAGAGCAATATTGGAAAGATTTTCTTTTCAAGGTCTCTATCTAGAAACCAAAAAGCACAATTATAATTTTGGATAGGAACTGTAAATTTCATACTGAAAAATACTCAAGACATGGGTTTTATTTTGGATAAAGTTTGTAATATATGCCTTCATTGCCACTTCAACAATGCTCATTTTAATTTCAGAATGTGGGAGGTGAGGGTGGGTAAAGCAAGGGAGAGTAAAGGGGGGGAAGAATGGGGACAACTCTATTTGAACAACAATAAAAAAAGAATATGAATAAATAACACATAAAAATAGCCTCTTTAGCAAATGGTGTTAGGAGGGCTGGACAGCTATGTGCAAAAGAAGAAGAAGAAGAAGAAGAAGAAGAAGAAGAAGAAGAAGAAGAAGAAGAAGAAGAAGAAGAAGAAGAAGAAGAAGAAGAAGAAAAACTTAAGCATGAACTTACACCATACACAAAAATAAATTCAAAGTGTATAAAAGATTTAAATATAAGTCGTGACACCATGAAAGTCCTAGAGGAGAACATCAGCAGGAAAATCTCAGATATTTCAGATAGCAATATTTTCCTTGATATGTCCCCTAGAGCAAGGGACATAAAGGAAAGAATAAACAAATGGGATCTCATCAAACTAAAAAGTTTCTGCATGGCTAAAGACAATGATATGAAACTAAAAGGAGAACCAACTATATGGGAAAACATATTTGTCAATGATACCTCAGACAAGGGTTTAATCTTCAAAATATATAAAGAATTCACATGACTCCACTCTAAGAAGACAAGCAACCCAATTAAAAAATGGGTAAAGGACTTGAACAGACACTTCTCCAAGGAGGACATACAGAGGGTCCAGAGATACAGGAAAAGTTGCTCAGTATCACTAACTGTCAGAGAGATGCAAATTAAAACCACAATGAGATACCATTTTACACCAGTCAGAGTGGCCATCATAAATAAAGCAATGAACAAGAAGTGTTGGAGAGGATGTGGAGAAAAGGGAACCCTAGTGCACTGTTGTTGGGAATGTAAACTGGTGCAGCCATTGTGGAAGACAGTACGGAATTTTCTCAGAAAACTGAAAATGGAACTGCCTTTTGACCCAGCAATTCCACTGCTAGGACTATATCCTAAGAACCCTGAAACACCAATCCAAAAGAACCTATGCACACCAATGTTCATAACAGCACAATTTACAATAGTCAGGTGCTGGAAGCAACCTAAGTCCCCATCAGTAAATGAATGGATCAAAAAACTATGGTACATTTACACAATGGAATTCTATGCAGCAGAAA
>PVIA01012659.1:0-36822 GCA_004024845.1 Tonatia bakeri | reverse complement strand
AAAATACTCTACTCTTAATCTTTGATCTGATGTACAGCTGTACCAGATCTACCTTGCAATTTGATATATTCTCAATACTTTAAAATTTTTTTTTGTTTTTCAGGTCTCCTTTTTCAACTCTGGTCTTTCGTTATCTACAGTAGTATTTTCTTCCATTTTCTACCTTGTTGTGAGCCTACTTATCTTAATACCAATTTAAAATTAATCATAACAGCTGCTTCTAATCTCAAAAGCAAACATTCTTTCCATCTCTTTGCATGACTATCCACTCAGGGAGTGGGAGAAAACAGATGGACTATGCAAGTTAATCTCAGATAATGAGGTAATTTTGTGTAGTGCCTACATTTTCAAAAAAAATTAATGACATTTGTTATCTTTCAGGTGAAAGTACAAGTACTTGGGGGAAAAGTCATAGAGTGGAAGCATGCATACGTAGAATGCATAACTCTCTGGGAACTTTTCTCTTTCAGGAGTAGCCTATGACAGTATTACTAAGAGCAGAAAACAAGCTCCATATGTTCATTATAGTAACAGGGAAGGTATCTGAAACCCAGAAATGTGAATCAATTCTGTGATGTCAACAAGGATGGGTAGAAATTGCATGATGATCTCCCACATTTTGGTAAGCTAGAGCTACTCCTCATTGTCCTGAAGGCTTAATTTCTTTGGGAGCAGAGTAAGAAGGCATGACAGCATTGGATTTCCTATAACACATAAAGAATAGCTGTCTGTAGTGGTTTTCTGATTCCTCTCTAGTACCTAGCCAGTGTTGGAAAGTGATGCATTTTGCAGTGGAATCTGGTGGCCTACCATAACAAACAGCTGCCAAGACCCAGTTACTTAACCCAAAGACCTTCTCACTTCTGTTACAGTGCAGTGAAGGCTGGGATGCTTGATCAGCTCTACCATTGTTCTGAGACCCAAGTTCTCTTAATCTAATGACCTTACCATCCCCCAAGGTCCACAGACCTGTACTGGAGGTTTTGCACTTGGAAAAGAATGGAGACCATGGAGGATTTCACAGAAAGTTTTGAAGGCTGGATCCATACATAGTTATTTGTTTGCATCCACATACCCAATTGCCAGATCTTAGTCACAAAGCACACCTGACTGTAAGGGAGGGTGGGAAATGTGGTCTATGTGTGAGCCCAGGAGGAAAAGGAAAGAGTTTTGGTGAATGGCCAGCCGGAATAATTATAAATGATAAAGGAGTCAGGATAGAGGAAAAGGTGAGGATAAATAAGCCAGAGTTGGGAGGAGATGAGAAGGAAGGTTTGGTAGAGATACTGCCTTTGAACAAGAGGGAGGAAAACTCATCTGAGACTAGAGAGAGGCAATGTAAGTGTTAATGAGCACTAGTAGAGGAGCATACAATTGTATTTCATTCTAATCTCCAGGGGAACTCATGAAACAGACAGTAGGCCCAAAAGCAAGATCACCACATGAAGTGCCAAGAAAGCAGGAAGGGATGATTATCAACTATTAGTTGTCTCTAAGGCAGTGTACTCTGGGGGTCAGAGCTAACGTTTTCTTGGCACAAAGTCATCTTGTGCCTGAGGAACTGCCAGTCACCCCCATGTGGTACCTATTTCTAATTCCGCCATCCAGAGGAGGCACGTTTTCCTAAATTCACACAAAGGCACCATATGGATTAATAGTGGCCACACTCAAAGCTAGGGATGACTTGGAGCAGACGACAGCCACTGTATGAGAAGTGGTGCTGTGCGTCCCTGGTGTGGTGGTCTGGGAGCAGTCTGGAAGGGACACTGGAGAAGTGTTCTCAGGTGCCCAGAGCTGGATCCTTGCATTGTAGCTTTGCTATTTTATTTAAAATTACTCTTTATTCCAGTATAAACAGTTTAAACAGACAATGGAACATTTCTTTCATTCCCTGCAGATTTAAAGACACTGGAAGGAGACTATTAAAAACTTACCTTCACTGCTAGTTACTGCTGAGAGCTTACAGCTACAAGGATTTTGTTTGTTGTGGAAAATTGTCAGTGCTGGAAGCAAAGCAAGGTGGATCTAACTTTACCCCTAGCTAATTAGATGACCAAGAGGGTCTCTTCACATCTTTCACCCTGCATTGTCTCAGCTGTAAAATGTTCTCATTTTTGTTAGTACTGATGGTTCTTCATTACATGATGACCAATTTCCCCTTCAGTTCTGACATTTATAGATTTTAAGATATGTAGCAAGCACAATCTAGATTCTAGGATATGTAGCAAGGACAATATTTTAAACAAATATATTTTCATAAAAATTTAGGAAACCCAGAAATATACAACATTGCATATGTTATTTTTTAATAAAAATAAACCAGACTACTTATTTAGAATGCAAACAAGTTTTACAAAATATCTTTGCACAACTTTTGTGAAGTACTCAGTAGCACTATTATAAAGCAGATGAATAGCAAAGTGACAACATAAAATAAAATGTGTTTTTATAATAGTATATTAGACCAGTGCTTATCCCATAGTAAACACAATATAGGTATTTATTATTATTATCGTTATTACTATTATTAACACTTTTCCCTCATTGGGAGCAATATCGAGTAAACAGTCAACTGCAATAAAAAAATTTTCCAAAACCGAGATTGAGTTTTAGTGGAGTTTGTACTGTCTTTTTATATCCTTTTGTTCTGGTGTAGCTTTGGCCTCCTGTAGGGATACTTGTAGCCTTTACTGAAATATTTTTCTTTGTAAAAACACATTAGAATAAAAAAGAATATTAAAATTGTATAGATTTTCCAGCAAATTTGTCTCTTTGTGTTTTTGGTCATATAATATATTGCACTTTGTCGTTCTGTTAAAATGTGCTTTGAGTCCTTGAGTTTCTGCATTGGTCACCTTTGTCTCTCTCTCCTTACTCCTTAATAGCAGTCTTAAGCCTTCACTACTTAAATGCATTGTTAAACATTTTATTCCTCATTATATTGTTACTGGCAATGTTCGCTCTCAGTTCTTGACTTTGGCAAAGAAAACATTCAGAGCCAAGAACTCTACCACAAGAGGAAGTTTATTTAGCGTGCAAAGAGAAAGTACACTTGAAGACAAGATTCGAGTGGGCCTCTCAGAGAGCTGCCTTGGCCTCTTAGAAAGAAAGTCACAGAGGCAGAAGAAGTGAGCCAGCTGGGCCGTGAGGACTCAGGAAACAAGCTGCAGAGGCAAAAGGAGGGCGCTTGGAGACAGGTTCAGGGGATTAGCCCAGGATGAGCTATTGCTGCCTGCTGCTACCCTGGTTGCAGTTCTCGTGGGGACCTTTAAAGCTTAAGAGAAAGAAAGCAAAGATACATGTCTGATGAAAGATGACTTGGGTGTGTGAGAGAGAGAGAGACAGAGCACATGTGC
Source organism: Tonatia bakeri (assembly GCA_004024845.1). Taxonomy (NCBI): domain Eukaryota; kingdom Metazoa; phylum Chordata; class Mammalia; order Chiroptera; family Phyllostomidae; genus Tonatia; species Tonatia bakeri. Next base: position 33,466 of record PVIA01012659.1, on the reverse strand, counting down.
ACAGTGGGTCCTTTGTCTTTAGGGTTTTTTGTCTATCTTCTAAAGGCAGAAATTATAGGGGACGGTCTCAATAGAATATTCATCAGCTTTCTGGGTGTGTTTTAATATTCTGCTTCATCATAATGAGAGTATAGGGTCAGGGTCATGGTCTCTACTGATTTATATGTATATATATTGGTACCAGGGCAGTAGTCATCAGTCAATGTGCCTGGTACTAATGTCAACCATAGTGATGCTTTATCTGGTTTAAGCTTTTGTGGCCTGGTGCTGAAACACAACTGAGGCCTAGATGTTATCTCTAGTTTGACCAAAACTCTGTCTCTGTGATCAACACACCTGAGGCTTTTTTCCTAAGATTATTTGATGCTTATCAGAGCCTCACCATCCTGCAGGTTTAGTGCTTACAGGGGTGGTTGTGCAAGAGAGAGGGAGGCAGGTTAGTCAGAATGCTGTGTGATGCCAGTTTCCATCAGCTATCTCTCTGTTTCCTAGCCTCTTACTATCTTGCCTCAATATGACCAGTACATGTCAAATATTTATTGCCTCATCATTATTAAGATATTTATCTCTATATAAGTATAATATATATAAATATAATACATAAAAGAGAATAATTTTTAAGATACCATAGTAGGTTTTTTAAAAGGCTGCAAGAATAACTAAATCCCAAACAAAACTTAGATCTTAGCATAAAACCTTCTCATATTGGAAGAGCAAATGAAGGTAGTATTTGCATTCTGAATTAGAATGATAGTAGGCTTAAACGTGAGTGAATAATAACCATATCTACTTGACATAACCACATGGACTATGATGTAATTAAGCTCATGATAATAAACTGTTAGAATTAGAAACAAACTAAGAAATAAAAAAGTAAGAAACCTTTCTTATAAAAAGAAAGGAAATTGAGACTCATAGCGTAAATGACTGCCTGAAGACAGTACTGGCATTTAGTGGCAAAACTTGGATTGAGGGGACCCTTGACTGCCAGGCCCTCTATATTATACACTTCTAAGAAAACATGCAGAATCCAATGACTGCATTCCACTCCCAGCTTCACCTAACGGTGAGACCTGGCAACACTCAAGGACCCTGCTGGGTCTTCATCTTCATCTGTAAGACGGTAAGTCTGAACCAGACAAGAGCTTAGATCTTTTTCAGCCCTAAACCACTCTGATTCCTTGCCATGGTTCATTTTTCTTAGTAACATAAACGAGATCTTTTTCTCAGGCACAATTTAAACTTACAATTTTGGAACTATAACTATGGATATGAGGCTCTTAATCATCAAGATGGTTTTTTTTCTAAACACTTTAGCTGATGCAATTTTCAAAAATTCAGAAAACAAATTTCGCAATCACTCTTCCTAATGATTGAAAAATAGGTAAAAGGACAGATATGAGATGCATAATTACATGGTCCACTTAGTCAACAAGTGTGCAAGACACAAAAGTTTAAAAATGGGAGCATCTACCAGGTATTTTAACTGTACTCATGACTCACCCTACTATGGATTTTCTTCCATGGGATCTATGTTTATTAGGAGCATGATCTCTGGTCATGACCTTGATTCTAATTTTGAGCTTTTCACCTGCAAATGATATGACTTTGAGCAAGTGATGTCTCTAAGTCTTAGTTTTCTCATGTGAAATGGGAATAAGAGTAGTATTTACCTCAGGGTGGTTAAGGAAATAAATGGTAATAATGTGTATCAACATTTAGTATCATACTTGTCATGTAGTATGACACTTAAGAAATGTCTTTTCTGGGTAGTTAATGCCTATCTTGTACAAGTTGTTAAATAAGTTAAACAGTGCCCCCGCCTATAATGAGGAGTGACTGGGAAGAAAGACATCACCAAGTAGAGAAACAGCCTGGTGCCAGCTCACTGAGGGAGTGCTCGGTAGGTAGTGGCTAAATGAATCAGTGGTTAGATGGCCAGATAATGGTCCAGGGCAACAGGAAACATTGTTGTAAAACCAATACTCCTGTAGGATCCAATACCACGCATTTAATCTGCCTAATGTCTTCCCCCTTAATGTACAAATTCTTAGTTTCCTTTTTTCCCTCCCCATTCAGTTACAGAGCTTGTGTTAATAAAAATGAATGTACGAAATGAGAAAATATAATATTTCATGACTTTACATTTCATATTTCACTTTAATACTAATCCATAAAAGTCATAATAAATCTTTCATAAAATACTTTTGCATATATGCCTGAAGATTACTTTAAGCCTATCCTTTGTTTTTCTTCACTAAAGTGTAAAACTATACTGCTAGTAATATCTTTTGAATTACTTGCTGAGGTAATTATACCCTTAGAAAGAACACTGTGTTCTTTCAAAGTACTTTTTTACATGATTTGACATTTGGTCACCATAAAAAAGATCATGCAACTCATTATATAAGTTTCATTAAAGTATCATACATATGATATAGGACAAGAAAACACAAGGTAAGGGGCATGGGCCTACCTTCTGAGTCGTCTATCATAAAATAGATGACACAATAATGACATAGTATGCTAAGTGATATAGAAATCCAAATTTGTATGATAGATTTGTATTTCAATTGAATGAACTTTGCCAAGACAATGCACAAAACACTTCTATGTGTAAGGTTCAGTTTGCAAAGTCAGTTTCCATCTGATCTATTTGAGAAACCTCAGGGAAATATTCGGAGGTGGAGAAGCCATTGGAGCAGACAACTATTGAGTGTATTGTGCCCAAATTTTGTGCCAAGGCATCACACTCTGGGAATTTTGCACATATTACCTTGTATGCGTCTCACCACAGTCTCATAAAGTGAGTGTTCTTACCTCTCTGAGTTCAGAAGCAACTTGCCCCTACATCATACAATGCATCAGAAGCTGAGAAAGAACTGCAAAGCCCCTACTGTTTCTATGCTACCACTTTTCTAGGATAAAGTAAAACTCAATCTTTGATGGGCATTTTCTTCTTACCAGTGTATAGCTCAACTGTTTGTCACTGAATTACCACATCTGGAGCTATTTCATCTTTTTTGCTTACATTTTACTTTTATACACTATAATAAGAAAGCTGCACTCCAGAAAGAAACATAGGCTTTTATTCTCATATAAAAATAGGCTAACAGCAATGACAGGGATGACTGTGACATGGGAAGAAAAGCAAGTGATATTGCCAAATCTATATTAGGAGTTACAGTGTTCATCAGAAAAGAACTTAAGCATGTCACATTGTGAAATAGCATCTGATGGAAGGTACAGTGTGGTGCTGCGATGGATTCTCTTTGCCATATGTTGTGTTGATACATTCTGTTTCCTTGGGGAATGCTCTAAGGATGAAAGGAGAAAGGAATCCTGCAAAAGTGTATTGAACAATCATACGAGTCCAAATGCATTTTGATTATACCACCATGTGCAATTATTCCACGAGGATGACGAAACCAGACTCTTTGCCTGTGGCACCATTCTCCAGCTAATGACATCAGCCAAGTGATGTATTTCAACAGGATGGACTCCCCAAGGACTGTTCCATGGATCCCAGGGACAGTGTACAAGGGACCAAAGACAAATGCCACTCATTTTTGAATTGTCACTTTTATAATTATAACAAAATAAAGGGATAACTAATGAAAAGGAAAGTTAAAATAAAAAATTAGATCTCTGTACATGGAAAGATTCAGGATTCAGCAACATTATCAAAAATATATTTAAATACATAATTGTGGAACATTCACCAACTCAGAGGCTGGATAAAAAGAATACTGATTTCATTGTAACTCTTAAAATTTAGCACAATGAGGTATTGGAAAAGAATCAGCTAAACATTCTTTAGTGAGGACTGAACCAAACTCTTATTTTTTTTATTTGAAAATACTCTACTTAATTATTTAACTGTAGTGCCCAATAGTGCAATGTACAGTTGTTTTTTGGAAACAATTATTTTCAAGCATGCAAGCTGAAGTATTAAAAATGTAATATAAAGGCACCACGGGGAGATTAAAGTAACATAAGGATGTCTTTTCAGAATCTTTCACAAATCCGACTCTCTTAAAATATTTTCTTTATTTCAAAAAAAATAATTTTATCTTAACCAAAAGTGTTTAAACTCAAGAATCTCACTGATTTGTTAAGGTCCAAAGCTAAGACAATGAAACAACATTCACCAAAGCTTCGCAGAAACACACAGTGAGTGAGCAGACTAGCTGTCCTTCGTCTCTGCACTTGTCAGTGGTGCCCTTACCTGGGAAAGCTGCCTTCGCTGCAGCCTCGGTGAGTCATGAACATTATAGGGATGCATTTCTTTTCAGGGTGCCATTTAGAAACAATCGTTCTCTAGTGGGAAAACTGATTTACTCTTTACTATGTCCAAGGCTTTTATAGGTAAGACTGTGCCTCGTTTATAGGTGAAGGCTAGGGAAGTGAAAAGGCTTGGAGAATGGAGCAAATGTGCCCTTGGTTCAGGCCGGAGCCCATGTGTGATTTCTGAGCCCGTCCCTCAAAATTAGCCACTTGGCTACACATCATAGATCACTCTACATTGTAAAATAATAACATATACTTAATGTCATAATTACTAATAATACAAGCCAGGTATCTATATAACACACTCGCCTCTTTTACAAGATAATTCTGTTCATAGTGTATCACAATGTTAATTGTACAGTGCTTTTGGAGATGGATTGTGTGGTCAAAGACATTTTAACTTAAACAAATACTTAAACTTTAACTTTAACTTAAACACCTTATTTGATATATTTTTATGAATTACAAACACTGACCAACAAGTAGTCCTTGTTGCCAGGAATTTCACCTTTTCTAATAAAAAGTTATGGGTATTTTTACTGTCTCAACAAAAAGCATATCATCTTAATGCAAAGTAATAAAACACTAGGCTACAGAATGGAAGTTATTGTACCTGATTGAAATTTTATGTTTGCTATATTATTTAATATCTTAATTGTTTTATTCCAAAAGTTTCTGTAAAACATAGAAATATTATAGAACAACCCAATATTTGATGGGACACAGGCTGCCCTTATGTCCTGTTGCTGATTATCAAGGTGACCTCGGAGGACACTCCCTCCACAGTCCACAGCTGCCTGTTGCTTTTCTTTGGTAGCTGTATAGGAGACAAAGACACATGTTGTTGGCTTTTTTACTGTTTGTTTTTTAGGGAGAGGGGAAGGGAGGGAGAAAAAGAGAGAGAGACAAAAATGTGAGAAACATCAATCAGCCACCTCTCCTACACCCCGATGGGATGAACCCGAACACCAGGCAGGTGCCCTGACCAGGAGTCAAACTGGTGACCTTTTGCTTTCTGGGAAGACACCCAACCAACTGAGCCATGTCAGCCAGGGCACATGTTGGTTTCTTTAGCCCACCCAACACAAATGAACAGTGTGTACTTTTCTGTGGTACCTAAACAGACATCACTGGCTTGACTGGAAACCAAGAAGAGTTTGTAGTGAAATTTCACTCTTAGAATATCAAACCCATTTGCTGCTGTTACTTTCCCTGTAGTTTTATATTCAGTCTAAATCTTTTTCTGACTATGAGGTTGCACCTATATTTAATTACTTTGCTCATTCAGGAAAAGGTGGGGGACCTTCAATGCATTCAATCACTTTTAAAAAATGTTTTTGTTTCCTTCTTCAGAATGTAAACCTTTTCCTCTGTCCATGTTGACTTACCAAAGTCATTTTAGAACCCAAGTCAAGTCAAGAGAAAGTATACTGAGCTCTGGTTAAAGTCGCAGTGCTCATTAATTTTTTAAATATTTTTATGTCTTATCTCTGAAAGAGAATGAAGACAGTGCATAGTACTGTGAGAAAGACAAGTCTTAAGTTATCAGGAAAAAAATCTGCTTTTAAAGCTCATTTTGAAATGAAAAGAAAAATCAAGGTCTATACCTGATTCATAGAACTTTGAAGCTGATTATGATTTTTGTAACAATTTAATCCAGTCTACTACATAAAATTCATAAGGTTTGATGAAGTTACTAATTGGGGTTTGCTTATTGGGCCACATAACTAGTTAATGTCATTGCAGGAACTAGACTCCACATGTTTAGTGACTGAACCGAGTGAGCTTAGGTATGGATGGAGTGAGAGTTAGGACTCGTGGAGGGAAGAAGGGTGGGCATTTCTACTCTGAAGTTCTGAGCAACTCTCATCTTTTCCAGAGCAATGCCAGCGACTAACTGAGCCTTCTTAGAGTAGGAGGGAAACTGAGTTTAAATACAACCAAAACTGGTCTGTCCTGGCAATATGTTTTCAATAGTATGTTGAATTTTGAATTCAGATCTTTGAATTTTGGACCATGGACCACTATCTGAATCACCTGAGGTACTGATTAAAGATGGAAATTCTGGGGCCTCGTGCAATCTTATGGAATCAGAATCTCTGGGAAATGACCCAGAGAACTGATGTTTTAACAAGCTGTTTAGTGATTTCTGTGAATGCAGCTTTGAGAAAGCACTTGTGAAGAAGCTGAATCTTCATACACACACATACACAGAAGCAAATCCACATGTGAGAATTCAGATTTCTGTGAGTTTTGCATATGATGGACATTCTGTCTCCTCACTAATACCACAATCTTCAGGCCTTCCCCTGCAAATGAGACTGGAAACAGCAAGTGCCTCCTGGGAAAAGCTATGCAGGCCCAGCCCTGCAGGCTCAGGTGCACCTGCTGATTCCAGGGACTGGGACAGCACCTACCAACCATGAAAAGTCGGGGCTGGCATGTCACCCTTGCATCATGGTCAGCCCCAGGCCAGGGCAATAGTCTCCCAGGTTAGAATATGGACAAGATGTGGGTTTGTGCACGTTGAAGGGTCTAATTGTCAGAAAGTGGGCCTGCTTTGCTGACTTACAAAGTGAGGAAGCAAGAGTGATGGTAGGGCTGCAGGTGTGGGATCTGCAGCCACCTCGCTGCATTCTCACTAGGAGGTAGAGAGGTGGGTATGAGAAAGTAAGTAGAAGGAACAGAAGAAAAATGGAGCTCATGTGAAATCACATAATTTTTTTCTTCTTTTGAATTTGTAAGGCATTTTGTAGCAGAAAGACTTCTTTCCTTCACACTCTTCCAAATAATCAGAGGGAATCTAACTGGTGAGTTGGAATACAAATATGATCCTTTTCATCCCCCTCCCCAGTTAGTTCACACACCATGGGTCCATAAAGTACAAGACAAGCAATTGAATGATGTTCCCCTTCCTCCATAGGATCTTAATATATGGAGTGTTTTTTTTAAACTGAAGGAGTGTGGCTATATTAAATTGATATTAGAACAGGAGCTTAGGTAATTAGGAAGCTATATTTTAAAAGATACAAATATAAGAAATAGAATTAATTAGCAAGACTGTAGATATTAATACTTGATTATTTTTCAAATAGCATTCAAGTGAATGTAACCCTTTGATTTTAGTGCAGGAGTTGTCTTTTATTATGCGTGAAACTTTTATTTGGTTTTGATAATTCAAGGCCATCTCCAGGATACATTATGCTCTCTGTATCACTGGAACAAAGGGATCATTCTTGAAGTTTTGTATTTTAAACAGAGTGAAATGATAGTGATAGTCATGAGTAAATCGAGTTCTGAAAAAGATCTGCTCTCATTGTGTGTGTTTCTTTGTAGTGTTTTAAATAATGCTGTGTTTTTAAAGCTTCATGCATTTATAACTTATTTGCCTCCAAGACATTGTAATGAATAATAATGAGTGCTATAATTTTAATGTAACAAAGAAATTATATTAACTAAAGAGGTATTTTGGATACTGTAAGTGGTATATTTAGTTTTGAGCTTACAGTTTTAAAAAAAGTAATGCAAAAAAAATTACATCCTTGTATTCAAAACCATGTTGTAGATTTTTCTTTAGTTCTTTAATTATTTAAAGAGACGGTGATAGTGATATGAAAACCAGGGCTGTGTCTCCTAATGAGCCTGGGAAATGTGATTGTTCAGTCTCCTTCTTGGAGACTCACAGTGAGCACACATTAAAAATCAGAGACTTAAGGACATCCTGTAATTTAAAAGAAACTGTTCAATTTTGAATCTTAGTTCAATTGTTACACAAATTTAGTTTCATAGCCATAGACATTTTTACTTTTCATACATAACAGCATCCTCCACAACACTTTTCTTTTAAAACTATTTTAGAAACTCTTGTTATATAATTCTCATCCTGTTGAAAAGAAGCATTCTACTGAGTATTTCTTCAAGATATAAATTTCTCACAGTTATTACATTGTACAAGAAATTCACCACCAAGGGAAGGAGACTTTTAAAGGGGACATTAAACAATACAGCAGATAAGAACTACAAGAGAAAATGCAGAAGAATTATTATACAATCATTTCTTATATCTGCTCTCGATGAGTTTACTTTAAATTATAATTATATATGGATAATTCTACAGTGGGGGAATCTCATGTCATTCAGATGTGCACCTTTCTAGTCATGTAACTCGGTGCAAGACTGGAGCTCTGACCACCCAGGAAACGGAGTTCCCTGAACTCTCTTTGTTAAAGACAACTTCTGGCAGTCAGATGTTTTGTAGGCCTGCGGAGAGCAGATAGATTGCATGCTTTGAGTGCTCTGAGTTCTGATTGAAGGGCAACAGCACCGAAGGCAGGGTTGAAACTTAATTAGAAAAGAAGGTAGATCCGGCTTGGTTCTTACCCAGGACACCTCATGCAGAGCTGCGCAGCAAATTTCCTCTAGAGCACATGTCTCTGATCGGGTACCTGGGTTAGGGTTCAGTTAACACCCCACAGTTCCAAACACTGAACAAGATTTTTTACTTGAACTTTTCAAAGATCAAGAGCAACTAGCCATTCTAATCAACCATGAGAATTTCAGTGCGACTCCTGTGGCAATTTACAATTTAACCAAGTTTTCTTTTGAACATATCTGCCAGCATGAGTAAGCCAAAACATACAACCCAATCAAGTAAAAATAATAAACCTCCTAGCTGAGTAATTCAGACATTTGAAATTTCATACAATTACAGTTATGAACATAGTAGGAGGCAAGGAAAAAGACAAGAAGAAAAATCCAGAATCAGAGTAGAACTTAAAAAACTTTGTAAAGACACAAACAAAAAGATGTCATAACATAATTGTCTCAGAACCATAAATAAATAAAATCATTGTCTCAGAACCATAAATAAATAAAATAAAATTATGGTTGTATACTGATGCAACCCCCAAAAAGTATGGAATATAAGTCTTATTATGTTATTATAAGTCAATAATGAACATAAAAATAAAAATAAGAGAAATATTTTCTTTAGATAGCCAATGTAGTAAAATCAAATTGTAAGTAAAAAACAGTAATGATGATGAACATAAATGCAATTAGCAGGAACAGAAGTAAAGGGGGAAACAGAATAATTAAAATAAAGGTCATTTATTTACATTATTAATAAGTATAGGCGATTAGTATAATGTTCTTTTCTTCTCTAAGTGTCTGCTTGCTAGTAAATTCCTTCACTTTAATAACAGTCCATGAAAATATAAAAATGCTATTGTTTAGAAATATTTCTAAATAATTAACTTAGCTATGTCTATTCAATTTTTTAATTAAAGGGCATTAATCCATTTTCAATTTTTAGTTTCTGATAAATTCAACTTATGGAAGATCCTTCCAGAAAACATTTTTCAGATTTGGAGTACTTCCTCTCTTAGTTCATTAAGGATTGACTGTTCCAGTATATCAAACTTGCCACAAACTATAAGTATATAAAATGAAACAAGTCTTTCTTATTACAGTCATGTCTCACCAACCAAACAAGAGTTGAGATTCATTAATATTTAATCCGCCTGTCTGCCTGCTTGAATATCTGGTACACGTCCATCTACTTAGGTCACCACCTCCACTTGCACAGAGGGCTTCCCTGAGCTGGGGTTGGGTTTTCTGTTGTTAATATTGCCCTTGATGTGATCATCTGATAGGTAGCATAGTTCAGTTTACAGCAAAGGCATTCATGTATTTAGTCCTAGGGTCACAGCCTTGATGCCAGAGGAATCCTCCGGTGACTTTTGAACAGACCCGGCTGGTTGATGAAGGATGCTTGTGTATGGATGCCTTAGGTTAAAGGGAAGGAACATTGCTAGTTGCCTGTTAATTAGAAATAATGAGGGAAAGGAAATTAAACCCTGCTGCCTCCTTGCCCCGATTCAAAGAGACATTGATCAATTGAAGCTTCTAAATGTTCCCTCTAAAATTATCTCAAGTCCTTAATGATGCTTGCTCCAGTTCCTGCTCCCAAGAGTTTCTTCCACATTCATAACTTCTGCCGTGTCCAAAGGTGATCTATGACTCAAAAAGATGTGCTGAGATAAGGCAGGTAGGAGGTGAGATGATTTATCCTGAAAGTAAATTCAAAAGAAAAAGAAAATCTTTTTAAACTAAGAAAATACAATATTCCTATTTTACATAAAGATACTTTGGGTGTCACTTGATTATTCCAAGAAACTGCTTTGGGTCTCTGTTGAGTGGATTGAAACATAAAAGTTATAAACTTTTAAAAACTGTTTAGAATATTATTGAATTTTGTTTGACACCAAAGATGACAGCAAATGTGATTAATTGCCACTCATAATTGCAGTTTCATTCCAGTGGTTATTGCTTGTCAGTATCAATTAATAGCTCAACCAAAACCTCATTCACTCCAGAATATTAAAGAATGATGGCTTGTGGGAATTATGCTAAACTAGCACTTTCAATTAGATTTTGAATTTTATAGGGTGCTGAATAATAGTTTATGAGTTTATAATAGTAAGTAGCAATGAGTAATTGTTGAATTGTAATTACTATCATTATGTGTGTTTATCTAGAGAATTGTAATTAGTATTGTCTTCATGTTTAAAAATAGACTATTGCACTTAATTTTTCTCTTAATGTATAGTTTCTGAAGTTCATTATATAAGGGAGTGGACTTCAAAATAATCAGCCCCAATCATCTGGCAGAAGGGTAGTGATCGTGACTGGGGCTTATTCAGGAGGAACAGACTGAAGGCAAACAACGTGACAAGGTGCAATCAATTCACGAGTCAAACTTCTGTACGTTCAATGAGTAGTCAGAAGTCTAAATTCAAGTCTCCTTTTTTTATTGTATAAATAATTGGCCACGAGTTTATGAAAACAAGGACACATAAAAGGGTAGCAAAATGGAATGTAGTACAACTTCCTACTTGAAAAGATTGAACTATGAATTTCATTTTACTTCCAGAATCTTTTTAAATTTCCTTCTAAAATAATTTTGAATTTTCACAGAATCCAAATCCCTATCAATGCTCAGAATATGAGAGAAATCCTAGAAATTTCAAATTTGATTCCATAAAATATACGAATGGCACATAGTATCTTCAAAAAGTAGACTGCAGAGAATTCAGCAATCCAGTCCTAAATTTAAAATTCAGAACTAAAATGTAATAAAATTGTTAATCCATAATATTCAGAGTAGATCGAAGCCAACTAAATGTAGTTCCAATTCTTTTTGTCTTAGCATTACTCAACAAATAGTATTCGGCTGAAAATAAAGTAAAAGGAGAGACTATATGATCAAATGAAATGAATGTTGAAAGAAGGTCTGGTTATTTGGAGAATGTGAAGATTTTCCCAGTTCATTGAGTTGATTCAAATAACAATGTAGTAATTGTACATTAACATGATTAAAAAAGAATTGACTAGACTAAGTCACAGACTTCAGTTTCACTCTATCTAGTTTTCTGCCTGCGTCAACTTGATTCATTGAATAATTGCTCAAATTGTTTCAAAATTTTGTCTGTGCTCAAATTATGTTATATTTTATGTTATTGTTACTTCATTAATGAGTTAAGTACCTTTATCAGTGTCATTATAAATGCAGAAAATGTGGAGAACATAAAATCAGATTAGGAATGAATGTGAAGCAGGGTGACAGGAGTGGAAGAACAGGGATGTTATCTCTCTTCTTTGAGATAAATTTCTTCTGCACATGCTGCTGGGGTTGCCATTCACCATTCTGGCAACACCTGCCTCAGGTTGAAAACTCTGTCAAAGAAAAGTTTCAGTTATGGGCTGTTAAACAAAGTCTCCCCTAGCAACCTGAACTATGCATTTGTTTTTGAAGTATAAGAACAGAATTTATGACAGAGTGCTTCTTGAATTAGGTGTCCTATTCTCACCCCCTCTCTACTTACCAGCTCTGTAACTTACAAAAACCAACTTTACTTTCTTTGCCTTGGTTTTTTCATCTATAAAATGGGAATGGTAGTAACTATCTCATAGCCCTGTTTTGAGGATTAAGTGTGTAGGTAAACACATAGAAAAGTACCTGCACATAGGAAGGGCTAAATTATAGTTGCCATTATATTATTGCCTTTGTTTTTGTTTTTGTTTTTAATATCAAAGATTGGATTGTCAAATGCTGACTGTGCAATCTCGGCTTACGTCTGAACATGGACTCTCTCAGAACACTGATATACTCTTGTTAATTTAAGCCATTCATTCCCTGTCAGTTTGCTCGAGGACCCTGATTCTGTTTTAAAGATTTTAGCTATGTGAGGTCTGCAGATATGACAGGTTTGCCTTTACATTTTTGTACAAGTCATTCATAATGATGTTCAGCAAGACATGGCTGAGTAGAGATTTTTGGCACATCAACAGGGGCCTCCTTGCCAGGGTGAAAGTGATCCACTAATCTCACACTGTTTTTACAGTGGTTCAACCAGCTTTGCATCTGCTTAACCAGGTTATCATTCAGTTCACACTTCTCTACCTTGTGTGTGACAGGTATTATGGAATGGCTTCAGAAATACATTTTTATAAAAATAAGTGCCTTTCTCCAAATCACCACTTAATTGAAGTTTAATATAGGTAATCTGTAGGTTTACTCAATTATCTCACTCATTGCAGATTACCTACAGCTGTATCTCCCACGTACAAAGAACAAAGGGAGGTGAACCAATGGAATAGTCATTGTTACTTTATCTTTATTATTATAACTTGATCGCCATGGTTTCCCAAGTGTTTCAAAAACAAGAGTTCACATCTTAATTTCTGGGACACATATAAGTATATCTGTATATCTCTTTGTTTTGTGGTTGCCCCTTTGACTCTATATAATTGTTTTCTAAATAATTCTATACTTTTAATAAATAAACCCCATAAATGAAGATAACTCTTGCTGCCCCTGCATAATGGTGTTTATCCTTAAGCTTCATGTCACACAGGTTGTAATGAGAAACTTCTGGAGAGAACAATAACCAAAAAATCCTGCCCCTCGTCCTCCCATCAACCATTATGTCGGGTCCCCAGGACCACCAGGCTTAACGTACTCAGGGACTTCTGTCCTGTCCTTGTGTCCTCTCTTCTTCCTTCTCTCCTCATTAAGCATGACATGGTCATATCAACAGCTTATGAGACTGGTGATGCTTTGGTGTCAGTGAATATGAAATCTTAATAACTTCAAAGGGCAATTATGGAATCTCCATCTGTGTCTTTGTATAATATGCAATACTTTCACCAACTTCTGTACCCTACTTTCTCCACAACGATGTTTAATAACCATCTGGTACCAGAAGAACTTATATCATGGGAAGATGGTTAAGTCAAAACCAAGAGACTAGAATTCAAAAATTTATACTAATAGTATCTCAGTTACATTGAAAAAGTTCCTTCTTCATGTCCCAGGATACTTTCATTTATAAAATGGAAAGATGAGACTATAATAATAATGGTATACTGAGTGGGACCAGAGTTTGTCACCCTAGAATATGCCTTTTGGGATATTGATTATTTTAAGCTGGTTATTTTAATAAACAAAAGATTGAAAAACCTTTCGATCCTCCACCTTTAGCTGCCTAAAGGAATTTGGCTGGAAAAACCCGCCTCAAGAAGCCTTCGCATTTTCACGTCAGAGTACTCACCCTAGCTTACGTGAATTTAGCGTGGCAGAAAAGAGGACCCAAGCAAGTCTGTTTGCTTGATTCCCCTCCATGTCCCATTGTTTCTGGTGGCCCAGCAAGAATTTGTTCACCAAAAATGCATGTTTGCTGTTTCTCATCTGTCTGTGAATTGCCTACTTCCCATGTGAAATCCCAAACCCTTTCTCCCCTCTTTAGGTCAGAACAACATGTAAGTCTCCTTGGCCCCGTGTACGCCTCGGGTCTCATATTCTTACAGGACCCCCATTTATACATACAGACATAACAAATTTGGTCATTTTTCTCTATTAATTTGTTTCATGGTAGTTTGGTTATTAGACTAGCCAGACAAACGTAGAAAGCTGGGCAGATAATTATTGTTTCTAGCTCAATAGTATCAATCAATTATAAACAAACACCTTTATTATTATTTTTTGATCCTCAGTATCGGTATAAAGTGGCAGAACAATATGCTGAAGCTTAAAAATGGTGTAGCAGTAAGGCACTGTTTTTAATTAATCAATTCATATGCAGTAATTGATCACTTAATTTGTGCTTCATGATGTCTTTCAGAATGAATGTGAGGGGGGACTCCCCCCAAAATGGAATTATCTCATGGAGGGCAGGCTCCTTGTAGTACAGTCTTCCCCCCGCTAGGTGAGAGTGTTCTAGTATCCCATCTGCATCACCGTACCAGCTGGCCTTGTTGTGGAGAGGCTATGTTCAATTTCAGTGAAGTTTTTTGAAGACTCTTTCCACAGGTTTGCCCATTTCTTGATGGGTGATTTATGAGCATAGCACTCTGAGTGTTCAGCAGTTTTTTATCAAAAATTGCATGACCCTCATGCCCCACCCTCCCTATTTACCCAGTCTTGTCCCGAGTGACTTTTCTTCTTTCCCTAGATGAAAAAAGTCCTTAAAGGGAAACATTTTTGCTGATATGGAAGAGGTAAAACAAATAATGGCAGAAACACTAAAAGCCATCAAAATTGACAAGTTCAAAAGCTGTTTTGAGCAGTGGAAAAAGTCTTGATAGTTGTGGTGCCTCAAATGGAGAGTACATTGAAGGTGATTGAATTTAAACATGTAAGAGTAAATAACACAATTTTTTATAAATAACTTCCAGGGTTTGGGGGGTCCCCCCATATGTTTTTTTTTCCTGACTCACCTGTACCTCTTTATGCTCAAACACCTTTCTGATTTATATACAGGATTCTGGCAGAAGTAATGCCTGCTCGAGCATGGTTGGTAGGGTATGTGAATGTCTTGCATGAGATGGACAGCAATTTGAACATTTCACCTAAGATGTCATATGATGTGCTTGAGTGTGATGTTGTTATGTTACAGAATTACATGCTCATGATTTTGTTATACAAATGGGCATTATTTGTGCTGGACCCTGTATAACATGGCAGTATCTTTCTTATGGGACATGACTTTAGGGGTTACTAACATTGAAATAATTTCCTGCAGGTCCTAAAATGTTTTGAAAATATCAAGCAGAATGCTAAATTTACTTTATATAATAGCATTTTTAATCTGTAAAATTAACTTGGAATCCCCACAGTAATTTACTGGAAAATGTTAAAGAAGTCAAGCAAAATGTTCCCCAGTGAACAACAAACACGACCTGCCCCTGTGACCTCTGCAGCACTTACCTTTTCAAATTGTCCTTTGAAAATGAGTGGCTTAAAAACCCTGCTTAATGAAGCAATCAAAATATTTTCTTTATCTCATGTAATTCTATTCAGAGATCTATTATTATTTATCACAAACCTTAAGTCACAGAAATGCCAGTGAATACATTTTTTATTTTTATGAGTGCTCAGCATTACATTGGCAAGTGAACAGTCACTCCTGTATGCTTGTAAAGCACAACACAGAGCTGTGGGTGGGGCCATTTAGATATTACCTAGTTTAGCTCCCAGGCAAGAGGAGCCTACCCAGATTATCTCAATGGAATAAGAGGAAAGGTTGCCTAACTGCAGAACTGAAGACTTGGTTAGTGAAGAGTTCTAAGTCTGTCCAAGCACAAATCAAAATGCAGCGGAGTCACTAGGTGGTATCCACACCATGAGTTCCCCAGACCCACGTTCGCGCCATTAGCATTACTTCTCTGGTGACAAACTGGATTTTAAAATGTCCCTGCAATGATGTATTAGGCCAGGATTTTCCCTATTTACATCAATATATTCAAACAACATTTCCTTGTGGTTATTGGGGGGTGGAGGGTGGAGAAAAAGCTCACCTTTGAAAATCGAGCACAGATATTTCAGCTCCTGTAATAAGTGTGTTTTCTCCAGAGAATGAAGCCACTGAAATCAGATGTTCTAATAAGAACTCTCTTAAAATCATAACAAGTGTCCTGATAGAGCTGAAGAAACAAAACAGCCTTTTTTTTTTCTCATTTCAACATGCTGCAGGGAAATCCCAGAGGTTGAAAATTAGTGATGCTATGGAAGTTAACAAGTAGTACTGAGAGTCATGGGGACATTTGGAGGGCAAATATGCTGCTTTTTACTTGCAAAACTCTGATATTCAAACCACAGGATGGGATGTGTATAATAGGAAACCTAATAATATAGCGGGAATCAGTTCCCTTCAGCAGAAGGAGAGGAACTTACAAAAGGAACAGATGGTGCTAAGTTTGTGGTAATGGGGCAAAGCACTAAATAGTCTTTGACAGAGCGTGCCCCCAGATGGAATGGCAGTGGTGGGGCTTAAATCATTTTTTGCTTTGCTCACTGACTTTCTTTGCCTACTAATAAGTCTTCAGAGAATATATTTAGTTTGCAGCCTGACTTTGCCTTTCTTTGTTAATGTTACATGTCCTCTGCTGAATTTGTTTAACCCTATGACCCCAATTTTGTTTCAGGACCCTCTTTTCAATCCTTTCCTCTTTTAAAATGCAATTTTGTAGAAAGCAAATATTATGCTCAACTATTCTCCTTTTAAATTCTGCATAATAACCAGGAAAACCTAGAGAAGAGAGTGATTCTCAGCCTTAACTGCACAGCAGAATCGGTTGGGGAATTTTATTTTCCTTTAAATATTGATGCTCTATCTCCAATACAGAACAATTAAATTTCTAGAAATATTTAGATTACTCTCTAGTCTGAGAAGTCTGGACAGAGGTAATGTTTTCAAAATGTCTTCAGGGTTGCTGATGATCAGTACGAGTCCATAACCTCTAGGTTAAAGGCCTCAAGAAGGGGAAGCTTTTACACAAGCTGCAGTAACTGGCCATTCGATGCACTGCTGAGAAAAGAAGGAATTTAGCTGAACTGGAAGCTGTTCTTCCCTGATGCTGCACTACCTAGGGCTGATTTTGCCACAGTGCTTACTCTTTAAAAAAATCATAATTATAGCTTTCTTTGTCTCTCTCTCCCACACTTAAAGGGTAGGGGTTAGATTTTAATATATTTGTCTTGTAAGTTCCTATCCTTTACAAAATACATTCTTGAAAGCCAGCCCCTAAAGGACAGGTGTTAGGTTTTTAAAAATATATTTATGTATGTAATTTTTTTTGAAGTTTTTGCTTTATAGGTGATTGACAGTGATTGAAAAATAGTGGAGTTCAGTAATTTTTAAACTAAACTGAAGCTGTTGCAAATGGCAAATTAGACCAGTGCTTCAAAAATTTTAAACATTCTTGCATCTTCTTTTTTTTTCTCAAATTTTATTTTAATGATTGTTCAAGTACAGTTTTCTCCCCTTTACTCCCAATCAAGCCCACCCACCCCCTCCCAACTTCCACATTCTTGCATCTTCTTAACAATTTTGTGAACACAGTTTTGAGTAAAATAAAGATATTTTGATGTAGTTCTTCAAATTGTATTGCATCTTCTTCTGCAGCCAGACAAATCCCAGTGTAAGCCACAAATGGGCTCATGAAAGGGTAACTTTTAAAGTATGTTTCTGCTTTTACATAGATTAAGTCAGGCACTGAAATTTGTAATCCTCTTAGATGATGAAATTGAAGTGAAAATGCTTTTAGAAACATATTTTGCTGTAGTTTCTCTAAAATAAAGCCCATTCTTAAAACAAAAGTAGCCTGTTAATCTAACAGTCTTCTCCGACTTCCCGTGTCTCACTGGGCATTTAACTGACCCATTCTTTTCTTCTCTCGGTATTAGGAATAAAGGCCAAATTTCACCCCTCCTTATTATTACACTGTTCCTCAGCCCTGGGGCCTTGAGGAGAAAGTCATTTCAGCCCCTATGAGAAACTGTATCTAACTTCACAAGGAGACAGAAGGTCCTGCATCCTCCCCACCCAGCCTTTCTGTAGAAATGCTAACTGCTCTTCGCTGGGCCTATCTCCACATTACTACATTAATAAGCTTTTGCAAGTTACATTGCTCTTCAGTTGTGCTAGTTTCATTTCAACTAATAAAAAAATTACTTCCTAACATCCAGGGTAGGGGGTGGAGAGAGGTTGGACTTTATGAAATCTCTGCAGTCCTGTTTGCAGGACACACAGTCACTGAGGAAGGTACAGTAAGAGGCCTACTAGGAACCCTCTAGTCAGGCAGGGAGGGGAGGGCAGGGAAGCGGCTGCAGGAGACTGAAGAGGGAGGTTTATAGAGACACTGATGTATGGTCACTGTATTCTGTTATTATATACCTGATTTTAAATTTGGGGTGGGGCATCAGAATGATCTTGTGAATCTTTTATTGTAAACTGTACTCTCGCCCACCATTCACCAGATTCTAAGCTCAATACAAGAAATACTACTGGTATATTCTGTTTTTTCCAAAACATTTCATCCTAATAAACTTTTAAAATTATTTAGTAGTATTCCAATATGATTCTTTAAGGTTTTCATTTCTACAGAGTAAAGGATCCTTTGTTATCAATCAATAGCATTGACTAAATGCCAGCCTCATAAGAAGATTTAAAAAACTGTTTCTGTCCAAAACTTGCCTATATTTACCTATGGAAACTTGTATATTAGTACATAATCTCAATATAACATATCATATGCTATAGTAGAGATACATACAAAATGTTTAAGGGCATTATACCTCAGAAATGCTAGAATAAATTGCTAATAATAATTAGATTTATACTTCTCCAACTGAGTGCTCTATTATTAATTTAGCCAACAATTCATAATCATTCTCTTATTTTGCTCCTGAGATTTTTAATTCATTGGAAAATATACTTGCCTTGAATATAACTGAAACAGACTAAATACCTCTGCTGGACTGCCTGTCAGTTTAAAACATTTCTTGTGTAGATATGTTGAACACCATTAGATTTCATAGTTTTTGTGAACCAAACATGTTCTGGTTTCAGCCCAGCCAAGCCTCGTGCACCATTCATGCAATTGCATCAAGTGAAACTCATGAATCACAAAGTAATGACAAAGAACTCTATTGTAAGACCAGCATAATATCCATTAAATCAGAAGATTAATTCCAGGAACACAGGCTTTTGAGAAACCATAAAGGGGTTTGCAAACTGTTTGAGGAGCCATACTCTTAATATTTTCAGAAGGTAACTACCCTTCCTATTTATGTATTTGTCTGTTGGGAGTCCTGTGGGTCCTGCAGATT
This sequence comes from Tonatia bakeri, assembly GCA_004024845.1. NCBI lineage: Eukaryota > Metazoa > Chordata > Mammalia > Chiroptera > Phyllostomidae > Tonatia > Tonatia bakeri. Next base: position 14,004 of record PVIA01012659.1, on the reverse strand, counting down.
TGAGTGCCCAGAAATGATTTCTTAGGTCCGCATTATGTTTGTGCTTGTTAATGGCCCCTGGACTCGGTGTGCTTCCTCCTCTGTGTGTGTGCTGCTGTGATACAGCCGGGCCCCCTTTCTTCCACAGGTTATCAGCAGCCTGCAGGGCGGCAGAGCTAAGACGGAGGGAGAGTTCTTCTCCAGCAAACTGATTTAAATGAAAGGAAAACCAAGTCCGTGTTTTTTGGTCCATCTCCCAGAGTATAGAAACTGACTATCTCATTAGTGATTAAAACAGCAGCTGTTAATGTCTTGGAGCTGGTGGGCCAGCTTAATTATCTTGAAATCTGGCTAGATTCCTCTTCTTTTAGCTAACATGGGGATTTCACTCTCTCTAAACTTACCCCAAGCAAAAAAATTCAAATGGTACCGAAAAGCGAATGTTGTTGCCTGCTGTGGGTTTACAGATGTGGCATGCTCTCTTTTCAGTCGTGGCAAGTGCTGTGCAGCAATGAAATCTCTGCAGTCCTGTTTGCAGGCTCTATGGTTAACACCGTGGTGGCATCATAAATACACTCACACTCTACTCCAGTGTGTCAGACAAATATAGTGTCATTATTCTGCAAAACGGCTCTTTCACTAGCCTCTCCATACTAAATAGTGGAAAGTAGAGACATGTGAAAGTTAGTCCAAACATAGTCTGAGTCAATAATTTAGTTTCTTCAGATGTGTTTCTTTTGAAAATATTTTCATTCCAATATTTTATTTCTTTCTTATCATGATATTTCCTAAAATGGTGTGTGGGCTATGGGATGGTTAGGTGATCAAGTACTTTGGCAAAGGGGTCCTCCAGGCCCCTGTTGTTCCTGGGTTTGAGCTGACAGGTGTTATATCCAGACACCTGCATTCTACAGGGATGCACCGCTGAATTTAAAGAATGGCACCTCCATGGTCTAACTTCTCGTGCCTGGGGATGATCCATGGTCAGCTGTGTCTCATGGTCATGTACAGCTTTTACCACATTTGCCAGGGATGACCCCGACTGTCAGTTAGCATTCTTGCCACGTGAGTACAGAAAGAGCCAAGAGGCTGCAGTGCACCTTGTGCCTGGCCATCGCATCCCACCCTCGTGACTTGGGTGCGGCATCTCCCTGTTGAAAAGAGTTTACCCGCCCTGGCTGGCGTAGCTCAGTGGATTGAGTGCGGGCTGAGGACCAAAGCATTGCAGGCCATGGCCCCCAGCAACCGCACATTGATGTTTCTCTCTCTCTCTCTTCCTCCCTCCCTTCCCTTTGTAAAAATACATAAATAAAATCTTAAAAGAAAGAGTTTACCCCACACTGAATGCTTTTCTCAGACTGCCTCTGCTCTCAGCATTGCCTTAAACTTCTGTAACACACCTGCAGCCTCAGCTGAAGAAGCAAGGCCTCAGCAGTCTGACACTCTGCCACCTTTATCACTGTTTTTTTCCCCACTTTTGTTTTCACTATCCCTTAAGCATTGAGGGGCAGGCTTTTCTTTTATTTCCCTGTGTCATTTCTTCCTTCTACCACATGACTACAAGCTTCACGATGTAGTTGCAAAAAGAGCATCTTCTCTTCATTAAGGGAGAAAATCTATGATCTATCATTCTCATGGCTAGATGTTCTTATTCATGCATAAAGAAATTTAAGAAATTTATTACCTCTCTCTTTTCCTCTCTCCTTTTATTCCCTTTCCCCACTCTTTCGCTTGCTTGTCAAGGTCATTATTTGTTAAAAGCATTAAATACCTGCCCATTCTCTGAGATGTTAGATGTCTGAGAGAATGTGTTTTTAAAGGATAAATTACAATGCACTAGTATATATTTACAAATAGTCTGTCTGTTACCTTACTCTACTTTCAACATCCATCTTAATATATCAACATCTCAAACTACTATGCCTCTCTCCAGTGACTGTGAAAATCATCTGGAATGTTTAAATATTTTAAGACTTGATATTACTATATTTAAGAAATTGTACTTGGTATTATAGGAAAGGACAAAAATTTCCCCTCAACCCTACTAATTTCTCCAATAGATGCTCTGGGAATTAGACTGATCAAAAGAGAGTACAAGAAAAAAACAGTCTTATTAACATGTGCAGTATGCATAACTCATAGAGATAGTTAGAACTTGGGGTTTATATAACATCTGAACAAAGAACAATACTTTCTTAAGGAAAGTGACAAGACAAAGGAAAAGAGCTTTTAGACTCTTAGGATGGTAAACTGTAAGAAGATAAATATACAGGGAAAGTAATAGAAGATAAGGATTGTTTTAGTAACGCTTGTTATGTATTGCAGATTCCTCTCAGTGCTTTCTCAGTTGTGATAAGCGTCTGGAGTTGTCTCCAATGATTAATAATCACCCTTCCCTTGCCAGCAGAGAAGAGATGACAGAGTTGTGTGTTTGTGTATGTCGGCTTCTTTTCAATTGGTTTTAGCTCAAAATAATCCTTGTATCAGTGTCATATTTTAGGGTGGCATAATCTGAGCCCCTTCACACCTCCACTTGAAATTTTAACAAGCATCATATATTAAAAATCATGTTAGTACTAGGGAGAGAGATCTGAGTTAGAGGTTATGAGGTAAGAGATCTGTAAAAGAGGAATAAAACACAGATTGGACAAGCAGAAAATAAGAAATGTGAGCAAATTCCTCCATATCTTAACTGAATCAGTCTCTCAAACCTGTGACTAGGCAGTCTAGATAAACAGTTTTGTCTCACTTCTGGAGGCGGTGGTACAGTGGAAATGGGGCAGCTACTATATGGTGTGAGCACTCAGGCATTTACCGAGGGGCATTTCTGTGGGAACAGAAATGAAACACAAATTCTAATGGCTAGACCAAACTACAAACTAAAAAATGTTTGAGCAGTCAGTCCTGATTTCTAGATCTTGGGCTTCAAACATCCTTAAGTGGTGGAGTGAGGATAAGCAGCAGCAACCCAAGCAATTTCCAGTTTTGTCGTGTGAGCATCTCCGCCGATAGTGTGCACATCAGTGACCAAGTCGTGGTTGTTCTTCAGAGCAGAGTGGGAGCATCCAGCTCCAGCTGCAGGGTCCTTACCACACCCCAGATAACCAGGTTTTGGTTCTCAGTGATGCCAAGTCAGGAGGGTGAGAGAAAAAAGTCAGAAACCTTGATTTCTGATTTCTGACAAAATATATTAAAATACAAAATCCAGTTTACAAAGAGATGAAAATAGTTCAAAGGTAGTGAACATACAAAAAGGTAGATTATAATTTTCCATTGAAACAGAATTTCTTCCTATAACTCCTCCCCATTTTTCATAGATAATCAAAGTAAGGCTAATTTGTTTACAAAATAAGTCCAGTTTCATTAAACTTGGTCTGATTATTTACATAAGTGGAGCAAGAATAGTGATTGATCATATATGGGCTCTTTTTTGCTTTTTTAAGTCTGCTTTACTGAAACTTTTAATAAGAAATCTTAAGCCAGACTTTTAAAAGCTTCTCAGGGCTGAGAAGTCAAGCCAAAAACTTGCCATTAAACTTTTCCTTCAGTACCTATAGATTTGTAGAATTTCTCCCTGAGGTCTCCAAAATATTTTAAGATTCCTAGGCCTGCCAGGAAATGACCTTTCTTACTCACTTATAAGTCTGGGAACCGTGTAAGCCAGGTACCAAGTCAGATTTTTCAAGCAGTTTTGTAAGCATTGGCTTTATAAGGTCCATTTCCTTCCTTCATCTGTCTGGTAACATCTGATCCTATGCACGTCATTCTCAAGCATGATATTCCAGTCAGAGCCTTCACAGCATAACCAGTGTTTTCGATTGTGTCCTGTATCAAGGAGAACAGATTCTTTCTGAGCTTATGCAAATAACTGTATTACCATGAAAATAAGGACATTCATTAAGAGTTTTCTAAATTTAGAGAGATCAATTAGGGAGAAAAATAAAAGTTTCATTTTTGTTTATAAAATTCTAACCCACCAGTATAATGGAAGCCATAGATATCTTAAGAAACAACAGAGGATTCCTTAAATCTGGAAAACAAAACATTAAAGGATCAGTAATGTTTCAAGCAGAAAGTCATAAAAAGTACAGCCGTCCTCATCTGTTCATTCAGTCTCATGTAGTTAATTTTTGTTCTGCTTGATCTTGAGTTAGCAGTTTTATGAATCCATTAGTTTCTCCATTAGAGTTCTGAAAAGTCTTATCAAGTCCAGTGGCATGATCTCAAATGTTAACAGAAATACTGGAAAGTATTCCAGAATACTTTCCGAGGTTTTTCCAAGAACCACTCTGAAGACAAACACTTCGGGACTGTAACTGATGGCAAATGCTTTCAGAGAAGAATCAAACTAAAACAGTAACTGTCTGTAAGTTGGAAAAGACTTAAAATTAAAACGTGCATGGATACAGATCCAATGAGAGTTCATTACAATGCAAGTGACAAGGAAATTTAGTGATATCTATGATACAATATTTTAAGACAATAACTGGCACTTTGATTGATAAATTATGTCAGGACATATGGACAACAGGGATGTCACAGGTGGCGTGGGTAACCAGGTTCTTAGTGATCGGGACAAAGAATTGAGCTGAACACACGGAGTTTATAGTATAAAGAAAGAGAGAAGATTTATTAAGTGATAGTACACTCCACAGAACATGGGAGCGGGCCAACTCTGAGCAGAGATTGACCACGTGGGCTGGGTGGATTTTCTTCTTATAGGGCGGAAGCTTCCCGACTAGTCTTTGGCGGGCTTCTATTGCGCAGGTACAAAGAGTTACATTTCAAAGCTACTGCGCATGTGTGGTTTCCCAAGATTTTCTTGATTGGCTACTGGAGAAGGGAGTCCCACAATGTTATTTTATTATAATGCTATTATAATGAATCAGGGGTAGTGCGCAGGTGCATTCCATGATTCAAAGTTATCCCAGAAAACAGAAACAACCAGTCTTAGGGGGTCTTTGTCATGTATGGATGTTTTCTTCATCCAAGCCCTGCGGGGCTCCTGGAGTTCCCTTCCTGACTGTCTCCTGCCTCAGGGACATTGACAAATTTCTAGGAATTTCATAAGACTTTAAAATATTTGTATTAAGTATATGAATTCATACAAATATAACCTAAAGAAAGTTAAATATCACCTCTTATTTGATAATCTTACCATATAATTTAATATATCAAATAAACCTAATTAGTTTGACATCTCTCTTTTTACAAGGTGAGAAAACAAATCCTTTGAGATTTTGTGAGGCCTCTCAGGGAAATCTCAAAGTCAGTTCAGGTCAAAAAGACTTCATTTAGAATTTGCTTTTGTCAAATTTAGGATCAAATTTTGTCAAATGCCACAGATCACTATGAGACAATACTTCGTTATCTTATCTATTTAACAGAAGTAACAATAACAAGTTGAAATGCTAATATAGTAAATAATAAAATAAATTTGAAGAAAAGAGCTAAATTTTGAAACCTTAGCTCTTTCAAAATCGAGAAGACTTGATTTTCTTTTTTTATAAACCCAATCAAAGTTCATTTCCTTTTTCTAAACTATTGTTATTCTATTACAGATGTCCCATTTTTCCCCCTTTGCCCTCCTCCACCCAGCCCACTCCCCTGCTCCCACAGTGAATCCCACACCATTGTCCATGTCCAGGGGTTGTCCATGCACGTTCTTTGTCTATTCCCTTCCCCTTCTTTCCTCCATTATCCCCCTACTCTCTCCCCCCTGGCCTCTGTAAGTCTGTTTCATGTTTCCATGCCTCTGGTTCTATTTTCTTAGTTTATTTTGTTCATTAGATCCCTCTTATAAGTGAGATCACGTGGTATTTGTCTTTCACCGACTAGCTTATTTCATTTAGCATAATAATCTCCAGTTCCTTCCAAGCTGTTGCAAAAGATAGGAGTTCCTTATTTTTTCTTCTAAATAGTGTTCCACTGTGTAAATGTATCACAGTTTTTGATCCACTCATCTACTGATGGGCACTTAGGCTATTCCCAGCATTTGGCTATTGTAAATAGCACCACTGAGAACATAGGGGTGTATAAGTTCTTTTGAACTGGTGTTTCAGGATTCTTAGGGTATATTTCCAGCAGTGGAATTACAGGGTCAAAAGGCAGTTCCATTTTTAAGTTTTTGAGGAAATTCCAAACTGTTTTCCACTGTGGCTGCCCCAGTCTGCATTCCCACCAGCAGTGCACTAACGATCCCTTTTCTCCACATCCTCACCAGCACTTGTCATTTGTTGATTTATTAACAACAGCCATTTTGGCAGGTGTAAGGTGATATCTCATTGTGCTTTTAATTTGCATCTCTCTGGTGGCTACTGATATTGAGCATCCTTTCATGTCTCTAGGCCCTCTGTATGTCCTCCTTGGAGAAGTGTCTGTTCAGGTCCTTTGCCCATTTTTTAATTGGATTGTCTTCCTGGTATTGAGTTGTATGATTTCTTTATATATTTTGGAGATGAAACCCTTGTCTGATATATCATTGGCAAGGATGTTCTCTTATGCAGTCAGTTCCTTCTTCATTTTGATGATGGTTGCTTTTTTATTAAGATTTTATTTATTTATTTTTAGAGAGGGGAAGGGAGGGGCAGAGGGAGAGAAACATCAGTGTGTGGTTGCCTCTCATGTGGCCCCCACTGGGGACTGGCCCGCAACCCAGGCATGTGCCCTGACTGGGAATCGAACTTGCGATGCTTTGGTTCACAGCCCGCACTCAATCCACTGAGCTACACCAGCCAGGGCTGATGATGGTTTCTTTAGTCATGCAGAAGCTTTTTAATTTGATGTAGTCCCATTTGTTTTTTTTACTTGTTTATTTTGTTTTTTTTTTTCACTTTTTACTGTTATTCTGTTACAGTTGTCCCAATCTTCCCCCTTTGCCCCCTCTGCCCCCTCTGCCCGTCCCACCATCTGCTCCCAGTGTCAATCCCTACACTGTTGTCCATGTCTGTGGGTAATTCATACATGTTCTCTATCTAGTCCCTTCCCCTTCTTTCCATCATTATTCCTTTCCTCCTTCCCCTCTGGTGACTTTTTTTTTCTTTTATTTCCTTTGCCCTAGGAGAGTATTGCTATTTGGAATATCTGAAATATTATTGTCTGTGTTTTCCTCTAGGATTTTTATGGTATCACAACTTTTATTTAAGTCTTTTATCCATCTTGAGTTTATTCTGGTGTATGGTGTATGTTGGTGGTCTAGTTTCCGGTTTTTTGCATGTACCAGTCCAGTTCTCCCAATGCCATTTTTGAACAGGCTACTTTTACTCCATTGTATGCATGATCTCCCTCTGTAAAATAGTAATTGACCATATTGACATGGGTTTATTTCTGGGCTCTCCATTCTGCTCCATTGACCTATGTATGTGTCTGTTCTTATGCCAGTACCAGGCTGTTATGTAGTTTTAAGACAGGTATTGTGATCCCTACTACTTTGTTCTTTCTCAAGATTGCTGAGACTATATGAGGTCTTTTTTGGTTCCATATACATTTTTGGAGTGTTTCTTCTAAACCTCTGAAATATGCCATTGATACTTTAAAAGGAAATAAGTTGACTCTATAGAACACTTTGGATAGCATGAGCATTTTAATTGTGTTAATTTTTCTAATCCATGAACATGGAGTATGCTTCCATTTATTTGTATCTTCTTCAATTTCTTTCTTCAATGTTCCATAGTTTTGAATTACAAGTTTTTTACCTCCTTAGTTAAATTTATTCCTAGGTACTTTATTTTTCTTGTTGCTATAGTAAATAGAATTTTTTTCTTAGTTTCTCTTTCTGATAGTTCATTGCTGATGTACAAAAATGCCATCAATTTCTGGATATTGACTTTGTATCCTGATTCTCTTAAGTAATGAAAGAACTTATAAAAACATGAAATACATAAAATTATTCTGATAAAACACACATTTTTTTATAGGCAGATTATTTAACAGGTAAATTAAAAAACAAATTATGTTTCTGGCAGATGGAACAAGTTAGCTGTTCAATGAGGCCTAAAGCTTTTTACCAATATTTATGCACAAGACCTTTAAGATTTTCACTTATGCTAATATGTAATCTTATGAAGACTGTGGACTAAAATTTGGGCTAAGGACCCTTTGGAAAAACCAAGTGGCAGTTTTTTTCCAAAATTCTCTTTTTTCCTCATTTTTTTTTCTTTTAACTTCAGGCCATTTCAGATGGTTGATTTAGCCAGGAATTGTGTCCTTGGATGTTTACATGGTAAAGTCATGGTAAGATTTACATCTAGGACAATTGCTATTGAAGTTTTCCTTTTCCTTAAGTGTAGACAGTCCAATGAAATCTGTGTGGTGGGAGATGCAAAAGACATTCATTAAAGAGCTTTGTAGGAGAAGGACCTGAGCTGCCGTGGTCTGATTATGGAGTGAGGGGCAGTGAATCCAGGTTGCTGTGTGTCCCAGGAACTGCACTGAAGCCATTTCCTGGCTTTCAGTGTTACTGAAGTCTCACAACTGCTTGAGTGTTTTCTGCAATTCTTAACCTCTGTTATAAATCTGATCTCCACTTGCCAATCTTTTTCTTCACATTTTTTATTGTTGTTCAAGTACACTTGTGTCCATTTTCACCCTACCACTCCATGACAGCCATCCCCACTTTCCACCCATGATCCTATCCCCTCTTCGGCTTTGTCCACATGTCCTTTATACACATTCCTGACAACCCCTCCCCTTGCTAATCTCGTTAAGGGCCAACAAAGGAACACTCTGGTTCCTGCCCTCTCTCTCTCTTTTTTTTCTCCTTCTTCTCTGATCTACCCATAGGAACCAGTAGGATATTTATTTGGTTGAGAGCTCTCTAAAAATCCTTTTAGATATTTCCAAATCAAAAATCCATTGTTAGGAGCTCAGTGGGTATACCTGTTCCAAATGTGGTACCAACCAGAATGCCTCTTATGGAAAAACCCTGAGGCAACTCTCCAGGGTTAGAGTACTTTTTTTTTTTTTTTTTTTACCAAGGACACGAGAATGGATACAGATGGTGTGCACTTCATGATCCAAAAGGTCACTTTCAAAGTCAGTAAAAGAAAGCAAAGAATTTCATTGTCACAAGCGGAAAGGAAGCTATGTCTCCCACAAAACTGAGACACCTTTCACTGCACACTCCCTTATCTATGACACAGGTGGGTAATGTGGCATAAGGTTTTCCCAGCACCGACAAGGCAATGAGGGGAAAAGATGGCAAAGGCCCCTTATGCACTGGGACCTTATTTGGACAAATTCCCTGAGAGCTGGCACAGCCAGTAGGGATGTGTCTTGGGTTCCCAGAATGAGGGATGGTCATTGGCAGATTCAGGCCTGACACCTGTGTCTCCCAGCAAGCAGAAAAACCAGGGAGAGTATGCTTTCATTGGATTCAAGAGAAATTTTCAAGGCCCAAAACAAGGCATTTATCATTCATTCATTCATTCACTTACTTACTTACCTAACTGGCAACCCACAGCAAAGTTTGTTTAAAGAGACCGGTCTGGTAAAAATTGTAAACTCACAGGTTTGTGAGCTCAGCTGAAATAACAGTCTTGTAGGATATATTGCCTGTGTTTTACCCTATGATTCTCTCCCTTATGACAAATGACACGAGGGAGAGACAAAGGGAAATCATGTCTATCAGAAAGAGAATACATTAATTACAGATAAAGCCACATACACCCAAAGAAGTCATTGGCACAAATGTTTTCTCCTGTTCATCTAAATTTGGAAAGGAAAAATTTTTATTACCCTTTCTTGACTGAACCCTACAGTCAAAAATCTGGGAGGCTGGTTTTGGTAAGAATTCTTACTTTTTGCTGCCTTGGTCAGCAGTGCCAAGATTTGGCAGTAGCCTCCAGGGTAAGTGGGATGTCCCAGGAATCTGATCTGAGTTGCCAAAACTGTAAAGAAGAAAAAAGTTCTGTACCCTCTTAGTTTCAGTGACTGGGCCTTCAATATAAACTGACAAAAGACAAATTAACAAGAGAAAGCCAAACATAGATTATTAACATGTGTTAACACGTGCATGAGGGAGAGCAGAGCAGATCGGTGAGTATGTCCAACTGGTAGTTAGAATAAACAAAGAGCAATAAATTTTTAGACAAGTGACAAGACAAAGGAAAAAGGGGTTTAGGCTCTTAGGAGCGGTAAACTGTGAAAAAAATAGTAGAAGGTAAGAGCTAATTAGTAAGATTTGTTATGCAGATTTTTCTGGTGCTGTCTTCAGACTGATAAGAGTCTGAAGTTGTCTCTGGTGATTAAGACTCTCCTGGTAGAGACAGGGAAAGCAGAGAGTTTTTTCCCTTGTGTCTGCTGCCTTTCAATTACTTGGGCTCCAAATGATCTTTATGTCAGAGTAGCACGCTTTGAAGTGGCATACTCTGAACCCCTTCAGTATTGATTATATATACACAGTGTGTGAGATCTTAATGAGTCACTTAAATACCCACAGCAGTAATTCTTGTTTTTAAATGTCTTAGTGTTTTTAAGACTGATTTCTTTTTAAAAAAGGATTTTCAGTTCCCCTCAAACATTTTCACACTCACAAAATTCTGCTTGAATTTTAGAAATAACACCCAGATTTTGGGTTCTCCATCTAGACTCATCTCCCTGTCATAACAAAATAGCTTCTATCTAATTAAACATTGCTCTAAAACAGCTATAATAGCAAAATAGTAATAATGATGATGATGATAATAATAATAATAATAATAATAATAATAATAATAATAATAATAAAAGAACCAGTTGTTGGAAGGCGTGGGAGAGCTACCAAGACAGCCAAGGGCAGGGTACTAAGATCCCACTGAGAAGGGGAATACGTTCAAGTGAACCTGGATTTTTTTTTCACTTTTTATCCCAAGATTCCTGTCATTCCATAAGTGTTATGGGCTGAGAGGCTGAGTACACTGTGGTGACCTGGAGTCTTCAGCAGTTTTATAAATCTAAGGAAATGAAAGTTAAGATAAAGAGTAAGAGTAATGCCAGGGTCTACGATGCCAAGATTCCTTGGGGAAAAGACATAGAGACATGAGCCCTTTTTCACCTGAGGCCTTTGCTAATAACTAAGCTTAAAAGTTAAGCAGTTCTCTTAGTAGTGTCATGGTCCTAAGAGAGTAAAAGGGAGTAAAGGGGAGAAAACTGCACTTGAACAATGATTAAAATAAAACACACACACACACACACACACACACACACACACACACAAAGAAAAGAAAAGAAATTGGAGTTCAGTGCCTATATTCAGGATGGAGAGAGAATTCATTTCCAAAATACAGATGTAGGTCCCACGAGTCAAACAAAAAATAGAAAACCCCTTTGCACACTGGACAACTAATGTGACCAGGCACTTTACAAAAAAAGTCTATCCTCTGTTGTGAAGATGCGTATCGCATTACCTCACTGGTCTTTGGAAAATTGCAAATTAAGTCCAAATTAAATACAGCTACACACCCAGCAGAATGGCTAAAATTTTTTAAAATGACAGTTGCAAGGATTTGGAACAGGTTGAACTCTTATACACTACTGGTGGGATATGAATTTGTGTATCTTCTCTGGAAAACTGTTTAACAGTTTTTCCAAATCTGCTAAAATTGAACACTCATTCTGTATGACCAAACATTGTACCCAATAGTACAGACTAGCTTGAAAAGACAGATATAAGAAGTTTGTAACGGCATTATTCATATTGAAAAATTAGAAACAACTCAAGTATTCACTTATATATAGTATTATATGTAAATAAATTTTCATATGTTCATACTGTGGAAGAATATACGACAGTAAAAATAATATGAATGCTTCTCTTGAACATAGTGTTGTTCACATTAAGCAAGCACAAAAGAATTATTATATATATATACACACACACATACACATACACACATATATACACATACATGTATAGGCATTAATTCAAAAACAGACAAAATTTATTTACGGCGAAAGGTCAAATAGTAGCTACACTTTACCCTTGGGGGTAGTAACACCTAGAACAGCACAGGGAAGTGTCTGGGTTATGGGCTATTTCTTGAAGTGGGTAGTAGTTGTACAGGTACATTCATTTGTGTTCATTAATGAAACTGTATACTTTTTATTTGCAGATTTTTGGGTATTTATAGTATTCTTCAGTTTTTAAAAAGCTTACCTAAAATTTATTCAATTTATGGGAGACTATTTGTTTTAAACAAAATCCTTTAATCCTTCCTTATTCCACAAAGCGATGAAGAAAGTCCAGAAGACCCCTTTGGGGCATCCTGTACAATGATAAAACAAGTCACCCTTGGACTGTACATTTAAAGTTGGTCATAACAAAGAGCCTGGTGTTTGGAGTTATATGCTCATCAATATGTCACATGGAACAAGAATGTCAGAGTATTGATAACTAGTTTGAAACTAAATTAAGAAATATGGGGATTCATTATATTGTTTTTACTTGTGTATATTTTTGAAATTTTTTTGTTAAGTGTTATTATGGAAGGAAAACACAAACATCTGCCAATGCAGTAACAAAAAGAAAATTATATTATTAATGTAATGGAAGAAGAGAAAGAAGAGTCAGAAGAAGAAATAATATGAAGTATTGGATGAGAAAATTTAATTTGTTTCAGCTACAAATTTTATTTATTTTTAAAGATTTTTTAAATTTATTTTTAGAGAGAGGAGAAAGGAAGGAGAAAGAGGAGAGAAATATCAATGTGTGATTGCCTCTCATGCACCCCCCACCCCAGTGGGGACCTGGCCAGCAACCCAAGTGTGTGCCCTGACTGGGAATTGAACCAATGACCCTTTGGTTTGCAGGATGGTACTCTGTCCACTGAGCCACACCAGCCAGGGCTGTTTCAGCTACAAATTTTAGTTAAATATTTTGTACTCCTACTTTCTTTTTAGAAAACTAAATTATTTTCCTATTTCTAGGAAATTATATTCCTATTTCTATTTCCTATTGTCACTTAATCTTTGTTATAATACATGTGTGCTGCCCCATTGTTCTGTTTTTATGCACATTATTTTTCTTTGAATATTTTACTGCATGCCTGGGAAACTTGTCATGTCAGGGAAATGTTAAAGATTCAGTATGTTTTCATTTATAATTTATCAATCTTACATTACCATTTTGTGGATAATTTATTTATTGAATACTCATTATTAGTCAGCACCTTTTTAAACATGGCTTCTTCTTAGATGCCATGTGTTAAATATTGCTTATTAATTTATTTACTTCTTGGAAGATCCATATGAACTTGCTATTATTATCCTTATCTTATGAATCTGGTAACTGAGGCTCAGAGAGTAGGTTACAGGATGTCACATAGTAAGTGTAGGAACTGCAGGACTAAATTCTTAAATCCACCTAATGCTGCCTATTAATTCTTTATTGGGCAGAGCATAGTGCAGTAGAAAAAGAAGCCTACCAAGGAGCTTCAGGAATCTAAAGCATTTCCTTTTAGATTTCTTTTTGAAAATTTATTTATATATTTATTTGTATTTTGTACTTTTTTATTTTAGAGAGGGGGTAAGAAAGGGAGAAGGAGAGGGAAAGAGACATTGCTGTGAGAAACATCAATCAGTTGACTCTCACGGGCACCCCAACCAGGAACTGAACCTGCAACCTAGTCCTGTGCTCTGACCAGGAATCAAACGTGCTAGCTTTCCTTTTGTGGGATGACACCCAGCCAACTAAGCCACACCAGTGGGGACCGAAGCATTTTCTTTAGTGTTGACTTTTTCTTCATTAAAGCAGAATTTTCTTTACTTCAGAAGCCATGAGACACAAAGTGGTTTCTCATTGAAACAGAATTTGTATTTTTTTCACAATACTATTAAATATTTGAATTGAACCATTGAAATGTAGGCCTACATTTGTGCAAGTAATGTTAAATTGTTTGCCACTAACTGTATTTGCAAATTTTTCAGCCCGGTACTTCAATATGTTTATGTTATCTTAGAAAAAAATTCTACAACTCTATGAGTTTAATGAAGAGGAATCTTAGCTAATTCTTTTACTGTCCTTTGGAAACACAAGTCAGGTCCCAAGTG
>PVIA01012658.1:0-36575 GCA_004024845.1 Tonatia bakeri | reverse complement strand
TGGTGTAGCTCAGTGGATTGAGCGCGGGCTGCGAATCAGGCATCGCAGGTTCGATTCCCAGTCAGGGCACATGCCTAGGTTGCAGGCCATGTCCCCCAGCAACCACACATTGATGTTTCTATCTCTCTCTCTTTCTCCCTCCCTTCCCTCTCTAAAAATAAATAAATAAAATCTTAAAAAAATAAATGTTTAAAAAAAAAAAAAAGACTAAAATCTTGCCATTTGCAACAAAATGGATGGACCCAGAGGGAATTATGCTAAGTGAAGAAAGTCAGAGAGTCAAATACTGTATGATTTCACTTATATGGAGAATCTTTAAAAAACAAACAAACAAACAAATGAACACACAAAACAAAAACAGAGTCAGAAACAGAGATCAGACTAAGGGTTGCCAGCAGGGAGGGAGGTGGGGGAAGGGGGAACAGGTGAAGGGGAACAGAATTTATACTAACTTGCACAGTGATGGATGATTACTACACTTAGTTTAGTGTGGTAATCATGTTGTAAGGTATATAAATGTTGAATCATTCATTACACTGTAGACCTGAAACTAATATATTCAATAATATTGTATACTTTAAATATGGATATAATAATATAAATAAAGCCAAAGTCCTATGCACATACCCAAAGATTGAAAGGAAATTAAAAGTTTGTTGTTTACGTGAGTATTGGGATTGTTGGTTATTATTTTTGTCTTAAAAATACACTTATTGTTATATTTGTGCAGCCAAAAAAAAAAAAAAAAGAAAGAAAAAAGAAAGCAAGAGTAACTCCACTTACTACACGGAGGTCTTCAATGCGTTTCTCGAGAAGGACAGGCAAACCCTCTGGGAGTGTAGGCACCACCTTGGGCATAACCTGAGAGGCATAGGTTGGCTGGGTGGTGTTTCCATTCTCTCCCCCCGACTCAGAAAGGGGGCTACCATCAGAAGTAGCATCCAGTAATCTGTCAAAGTCGATATCATCTAGAATCTTTAGGGCACTTTCCGCTTCCTGAAACAGTTCGTGTTCATTTGTGCTAACAAAAATGGGGAGGTCCGGTTCAGCATTGTTCATATTTAAGTCCGAGACATCATTTCCCAGCACTACAGCAGCGGAGGGGGGCTTATTCAGAGAGGTGGTCAGTAAGTTCCCTGGGACTTTGGGGTTAGATTCTTTCTCTAATGCTTCCTTCTCTTTTTGAAATTTTCGTATCATGGCAGCTAAAGAAAGAGAATCTTTATACCGTTTCTTCTTTTTTTCAGACTTGTGTGAATTTAAAGCCACAACTCTGTAAAGAAAAAAGGAATCAGTTAGGCTATGTTAATGTAATTAGGCTATGTTAAATCAGCTAATGATTTAAACATTAAAGCCTTGTGTAAATAAAAAGGCAGAGGTTATCACTTGACAGGCAGAAGAGGAAGTTTCTTATTAAATTATACTTTTACAATAGCATCTTCATCATCTCTTGGATTGTTACTTGTGAAAGATAGGTAAAAGGACACCTGAGTGAGGAAAATGAAGCAAGCCAACAGGGAAACAAACTGCACGTCACTCAGGTGTACCGAAGTGTACTGAGCTTCACTTACTACTCTTGGAGTGCTCACGTTCTTTAGCCCGTGTGTAAAGCACTAGCCTGAAGAATTAACCCAGTACAAAAATGTACTTTTACTGAGAACAGAGCTGCCTTCCAACCAGAGGAGCCCAAACAGTACACCTTCAAACTTATAATCCAGGTGGCTCGTGCTATAAACTGCCAAAAAATACAAAAATACTAAATCCTCTTTATCAATCCGTGAGGCTTCACCCATCACCATGTTGTCCATCTAGACCCTACTAAATATGCTACCACCTACTGATCATTTTTCGCTTTCCAGGAACAGCTGTGTGAGGCCATCAGATAGCTAAGAAATCTTTTCTGAATTCTATGGCTGCCGTGCTCCTCCGTGCACTACAGTACCTTGGAGGCAGGCCACGTTTCATCTACTGTTACACCTTACATCCACAACCAGAACCATGCTGGAGCACAACAGGCACTTAGGGAAACATCTGCTGAATGAACAGGTTACAAATTTGAGAAAATGATAAATTCAATAAAAGGCAGTGTATATAGTTTTTATTTCCAAAGAAGCTTACTTATAAGTAATGAATATTGAAAACAACCATTAGTTATATACATATTTTGTCTTAACAATTTCTTAATGACCCAGGTGTCACTATAATCTCATACTCAGGAGGGGATAAATACCTCCCCGGAAATTTTTGGACACTGACAGCCTGAAATGCAGATTCACCTCCCCTGCGAAGGAGAAGAGGAATACCCAGCATCTCACCAGTTTCTGTACCTTAGTTCTTTTAAAAAGCCACACAGACATAGGGGCAATTGGTATGACTATGTGATATAAACATTTTATCCTGACGACGTAATGTTTTTGAGAAGTTCTACTTGGTTTTTAGAGGCAATATCAGTAGTTAAAGTTACAAGTGATAAGGAGAGCTAAATAAAATAAATGACTTTTTAAATATTAAAACAACCATAAGTCATTTGACACAGACTAGTGCCAATCCTCAATCCCCAGGCATCTACATTTAGTTTTAGTACAAAAAGATTAACAGAATTTGTTCAGTGCTTATGCCATCTTTTCAAACTGGTTCTTATTGGTAAAAAGTCGTAATAAGCAAAAGACTTAATGAACCAATTTCTAAACCTGATCCAATATACAGTGAAAGTCTCTAAATGACAAAACCTTCTAATTGCTAATAACACAATATTATCAAAATATAAGTTAACAGGTCATTGATATTCATAAATACCCTACTAAATTAGACCCAGCTAAGCTACATTACTTAATACTAAATACACCTTTCTAAACAGAGAGCTAGTCCCACTGTGACACCGGTTGGTTCTCTCATGTCTCGCTCACGTACCCCAGCTGTTTGGGTGCTTTTTTCCTCGGCTTCTTCTCTTGCTCCCCGTCCTCTTTCCGCTTCCGCTTCTTCACCTCAGTATCATCTTCTTTCATTTTGGGAATCTGCAAAAGGAAAAAAAGAATGCACCACTTATCTAAGTCTCAATGCTCTTCTCTGATGCTAGCAAGTCCAGCATCTGGGGCAGTGTTTTTCTCAAACTGCAGTCCGCATTAGAATTGCTTCTTAAACATGCAAATTTTTGGAGGTCCATGAACACGCCCACTCCTGGTCTGGATTCAGTTATATGGGGTACAGACTTACAATCTGTATTTTCAACAAACATTTTGGTGATTCTGGTACAAGTATGTCTTTGAACCACACTTCAAAGAACACTTCTCTAAGGACATTCTCTCCATTACCCAAATACAATGTATATATTCTATAGAATTTGTGTTACAAATTACATCTTAGGAAAAGTAATGGCTACTTAAAGTCACTTCTATACCAAATCTTAACATGTCCTAGAAATTTAACTGTATGCCAGAAACAGAAGATTGTTAGACCACATATGAAACAAGAAATTTTAAAACTATAATTCTACTTTGATGTAAATATCACATCCCCTTAACTACATAATTTCACTTTAAAGCATGTAATTAACTATAAATCAAGTAAACAATGGTTAGTACTCACTTTTCCTTATATTCACAGTGTAAAGCACAAGCAAAATTCAAAAAATGTCTCCTATTGATTGAGTGCTCTCATTACTGTTGCAATTTTGAATGAACTTACTTTGGGTGGTTTGTGCTTTTGGTTGTCTGCAGTGTCATCTTCTTCAGTATCCGAAGCTTGGCGAAACTGGAGAGTGCCCGTGTTGATATAAAAGCCTCCATACTTTGTTGTCAGAGAAGCAGGAACTAATTCATCATACTAGATTAAAGAAAAAGTTTCAGATACATTTTATTATCTTTAATTCTATCAGTATATCAAAGAAACTCAATCACCACGCCAGCATCTTCCTCAAATCCTAACTGCAAAACTGACATCAATGAGGATGTTTGTGAAATAAGTTTGGAAAAAGTTAATTCTGGAATAAAAATGAGTTCTAATCATTTAGTATTTATTAGAAACGCACTTTTAGAATAATGGAATAAATTCTCATTCAAATTTTTCTCTGCTGAGAAAAATTTAAGGATCACTGCTACTATTCTCAATGGCAATAATTCTGATGAGAAATTGAAACAAGTTAAAACAGATGACTAGAAGTCCAGACAGATAACATATTTCATTTACTATCAGTATATAATTTTATTCATAAGATTATAAAAAATTAACAAAGGTAAAAAGAAATCCCTCTATGACATAATGTATTTTAAGGAAAAAAAATGTAACAAAGTTATTTCTTTTGTTTTAGCCCTAACCTTTAAGTGTAGAAAAATTTTAAGCATTGAGAAGAAAAATAGCATGTACATGTTTTAAAGGGAAGCAGAAAAGGAACTGCCTGCTCCAGCAAGCAGAGTGGGGCATAACACACCAGGCACTGTGCTTGGAGTGAGAGGCTCAAACTGCCCAAATCTGACTGAATGTCTGAGGGGAATATCCTTAAAATTGATGTCCTGTAAGCCTGGATTTTAAAGTTCATCATTATCTCACTTGATGAAGATGGACAAAATGCAACCATTAAATGAAAGTCAATCTTAACCAAGTGAAGGTTTTTATAGTGGGAGAGCAAAAGGGAACTACTTGTCTAACAGAAACAATGTATCTGCTACCTGTTGCTTCTTGTTATGAAGAACTCTACTTAAGGGTTCTTCACATTACATATAACTAGTCTTTAAGAAAGTCAGATGTGGCCCTAGCTGGTATAGATCAGTGGATTGAGCATGGGCTGCGAACCAGGCATCGCAGGTTCGATTCCCAGTCAGGGCACATGCCTAAGTTGCAGACCATGTCTCCCAGCAACCACACATTGATGTTTCTCTCTCTCTCTCTAAAAAAAAAAAAAGTTTCGGCAAAAAAAAAAGGTCAGATGTTTTTCTTTTTTAATCATCACCCAAGGACATGCTCACTGATTTGAGAGAGAGCAAAAGGAACAGAGAGAGAGGGAGGGAGAGAGAGAGGGAGGGAGGGAGAAGTAGCGATGTGAGAAACACCGACTGGCCACCTCCCATGTGGCCCCATGTGTGAATCCAACCCACGACTTTCCAGCATATAGGATGATGCTCCAACCAACTGAGCCACCCAGCCAGGGCAAAAAGTCAGATTTTTAAAGAAAATTCTTTGCCATGGGTAAGAAATATATGTAACTTACTAATTACTATAAGAATATTAAGGCTAAGTATTGCAAAGAAGTTGTGATTTTAATTTTTAAATGATATGGAAATGGAAATAAGAAAAAAAAGTCTGTTTAATCATACAGAATCAGTAAGAAATGAAGTGAGAAAAGGGAAAGAAAAAAAGGCATGAACTCCTTTCTTGCTGCTCCACTTCATGGGCTGCTATGAAAATCTAGAGGTAAGATCTTCAGAAGGATCCAGTTCTACCTACAAGTAAAGGAGTGACAGGAGAAGTAAAGGATTAAAAGTGAAAAGATCCTTATTTTATATAATTTTGAAAATGTGAATTGTGATAGGATAAACACACCTGTACTTTCTGCTTACATATACTTGTACACTGCTTTAAAATTAAAATGTTCAATGTTTCCTCATCAACATTATTTCACTTGGTCTTCCTGGCACTCTTGGGAGGAAAGGAAGGAAAATATTTCCCCATTTTATAAGTGAAAAGCAGGTTCAGAAAGGTCCAGAATCTTGCCAGAGTGATTGTATTGGCTCACAGCAGCACTCCTGGCTGACTCCCCCGCCATGCACAACACCAAGCAGCTTCTCATGTAGGGAGCACCCTCATCGCCAGGTCATTGGGAAGTGTGGATGCGCTCAACACGTGTTTTTTGCAGAATTCTGCTGAGCTTCCCCTACCAGAGCGCTCTTCAGAAGAATGAACTATGCAAATTTAACTATCCTTTCAGGTAGAATGTGTTAAGAGGCAATAGAGCACTGAACTTGAGAATTAGAAGGCTTGGATTTAGATCCTTTGCCAACGGCTAGCTATTGTGACCCAGAGCACATCACTTCGAATCACTATTCTGGGACTGTAAACCAGGAGAAAGTTCCGGTGAAGTGTAAGAGACAATCTAAATAAGAGCACTACTCGTCCCTGGTATAATATTATTTATTAGTAATAAAGAATATTTTCTTTCAGTCTTTTAAAAATTTGGCAGCATCTAAGTATGAGACTGAAAGCAGTCTTGAAAATCATTTATTTTCAGGTATTTATAGCAGTAAATAGTACAAGATTCTGAAAATTAATTATAACCACATTATGCTCACTCTCTACCAAATAAGAATAGTAAAAGCTTATTGGTGATATAATCAAGAAAGAAACAGAGAATCATTGGATTGTAACTGTTTTATGTCTGAATTATCTCATAAAAAGACCCAAATAATCTGTTAACGACAATAATACACCATTATTTTGCAAGTCAGTAAACACCTTGAATTTTAAGTCCAATTTCCTGTCTTTATTAAACAGTGATATACCTTGTCCTATAAGGTAACTGTGTAACTTCTATACAACTTATACCTACAAAATTTATCCTTACTTATTAAAACAGTGGCTTTCAAATTTCCTTCACCACAGCCCAGGTGGAAAACACATTACACATCAAAACCCAGTGCACATGCACACACATGTGCACACAACCGAAACCAAAGAACCTACTGGTGGTTTTCTGGGACGGCCCCTGTTCTATCCTACTTCACTTTCTTTAAAAATGCCGGCCACTCTCTCTACATTGGTATGTAATCCAATTATGGCCTGCAAAAGTCACTTTGAGAAACACTTTTTTTCAAAATTCTGAATACTACAAAAGAAGACATTTAAAATGCTATTTATGAAAAACAAAACTATGGAGACAGAAAAAGGGTTAGTGGTGGCCAAGACACAGGGAGGGACAAACAGGGCAGACACTTTTTTAGGGCAGCGACACTATTCTGTTGGTGCTACAACGGTGGGTACATGTCATTATATGTTTATGAGAACCCGTGGAGTGTGCAACCCCAAATGTGACCTCTACAGTAAACAATGGGCCTTGGCTGGTGATGTGTCACTGTGGGCTCCTCGACTGTGCCTAATGCGCCACTCTGGTGGGGGAGTGTTGATAACAGGGCGGGCTGTGCATGCAGAAAGACAGAAAATGAACCTTTGGCTCAATTTTGCTGTGAACCTAAAACTGCTCTTAAATTACATTTATTAATTTTAAAAAGTGCTGTTTATGTAGGTCTCAGTACATGAAATGGCCCTTTCTATATGGCTAAGTTCCCTCTGGAATTATTTAGAATTCAAAACCTACTTTACATATGATGTTAACTTTAACACTAATGCTTTATACATGCTTTATGCTTTTCGGCATGTCATTACCTTCTTGAGTCTCAGAGCAATTCTGCTGGGCACGTCAATCACAGCGGAGAGCAGTGGGTGATGCTGAAGGACCCACCCCCGGCCTACGGTGCCCACACTCACTCGCCCGCAGCCTCTGCTGTAGAGGCGCCGTCAGTATTTTACTTCTACAGACCAGGCTGCCTGGTCTGGTGACCAGTTCACGGCGGGACACCGAAGTAACTCAGAAGCGTGGCAGGTGTCCAGTATGCCTCATGCCCAAAGTCCTCCCTATCACTCTCCTACCACCATACGCTTTGTCGTCTTCTATGCAACCAAGCACCGTAGTAACAGGAAAGAGACGCATTAATGTGTGGGGAGCATAATAATCACCTCAGTGTCGCTGTTGCTACATCCTACGTAATCACTGCACGCGGAAGGACGTGATCTTGGCATTCAGACTGCGTTAGCCCACTGAGAAGAATGTAAGGACATTACGTACAGAAACACGGCACGCCCTCCGATTGCTGTGTGGTCAATGGACGGCCACAGTCCTTAAATTCTCCTCTATGTCACTTTCCTTTCCTTTCCCTTCAATTCCTCTTCCTTTTATAAGAGAAAGAGGACTCCAGGGGGAAAGCCATAGGGCTTGACCAAAACAGGCTGGTGATAAAGGCTGGCGATGAATTACCACCATGGTAGTTAGGTCTTGGCATCAATAAAAAAATCAAGTACATTTCAAAGATGTCTGCCAGGTTAACTTGAACCCAGCAGCTCCAATCTTCAAGATCACATGATTCTTATACATAAGTCATTTCAAAATACACCTGGCCCAAGTTTGGGGATATCAATAAAAATTCGAAATGTAAATACCCTTGGATCAATAAATTCCACTGGCAAAAATTCATCCTATACATATATTTGCACTCTGCAATTATCTTACACAGTTACTCAAGTACACAAAGATAAGCATACACAGGTGCTCGATTATCTGTAAGCACATAAAACTGCAAACAACTTAGATTACAACAACAGGAGATTAGTTTATAAAAACATTCGATGAACTATTTTACCTACTTTACTCTACCCTTAACTTCTACTACCCCAAACAAACATATAATTACTGCTATATTAAAGATACATTACTCACAGCCTCTGAGTTATCAATAAATGGATCTGTCTCATCATAGCCAAAGCCTATATCAATTAAATCTTGTAGCCGATCCTTCCGGTGTTTACGGGGTTTCCCACCCTGCAAAGAACAAATACGTTAGACTGATTCAGTACCCATGCTATTTCCATCAAGTTAAAATATACCTGCTGGAAAAATCCCGAGTAATTTCTGTAGATAATGTCCCCTCCAGGAGGTTGAATTTAAGTCCCTGACACCTTAAATGTAAGCTGTGCTTAAGGACTTGCTCCCGAAGAGCACAGGAGGAAAAAGAGGAGCCAAAGGAACCTTACAGTAAATAACCTGGCCAACATTACCTGTGCCAGGTGATCAAGGTCAAAACCAACAGTGATAAGTCACGTTGACAGTATGTACCCGCAACATCTTGTGATAAAAATGGCACTTTACCTTTGTGCTCTTCCTCTCAAGAGCCTGCAATCCCAGTTAGGTGAACAATGAGAAAAACATCCTGACAAACTAAACCACGAGGAAAACATCGGACACACCAATTTACAGGACATTCTATAAATAACTGACCAGTATTCCTCAAAGCTACCAAGACTGTCAAAAACTAGGAAAATATGAAAAACTATCACAGTCTGGATCAGACGACTAAGTGTGATGTTGCACCATGGATGGTATGCAGGAACTAAAAAAGAACATTAGGAGAAAACTAGTAAAATTTGAAGAAAGCATGGAGTTTAATGAACATTAATGTCCCAACGCCAGTTTGTTAGATGTAACAAATGTACTATACAAACGTCGGATGCCCTAGGCGAGAGTGGGTGAAGACCATACAGGCACTCTGTCATCTTTGCTACTTTCCCATTAATCCAAACTATTATTATTTTTTTAAATGTTACAGAATTATACACACAGACATACAAGAAAATGAAAAATGAGTGCATGTAAACATCAGTATCTAAACAAGGTCCGTAGTCGTTAGTTCTTTTGTGCCAAGATCAATTTCCTGGTTTTGATAACTGCACTTACATAAAAGATATTACCATTGGGAAAAACTGAGTGAGAATCAGAAGTCAGAGGAAGGAAAAAGCTATTTCTAGCATAGGAATTATTTTATTGAAAAAGTCATATACAAGCAGTTAAATACATGAGAAAACTGTTTTGCCCCCGAGAGAGAGGGGGAAAAAAAAAGCAGCTCTGGAAAGGATACAAAAACCCACAGACAAAAACTAATGAAGAGGACTAGTTCTATCACATATAAAATATACTTAAAGTTACATGAGTTTACACAGATATGGCAGGAATGTAAGAATAACCAGATAAATGGACAGTAATGTTCAGTAACTGAACCTAGTATATAAGAATTTAACATGAAAAAGATAGCACTGCAACTCGATGGAGCACAATTAATAAATCAAATAAATGGAATTAAGATCCCAATTTCACCTATCAAATCACAAAGTTTGAAAATTCTGACAAAATGGAGAAGAAATAGGACTGTTCAAATTGCTGCTGAGAATATACCAGTAAAAACTCTTTAGGAGCCCTGGCTGGTGTAGCTCAGTGGATTGAATGCTGGCCTGCGAACCAAAGAGTCACCGGTTCAATTCTTAGTCAGGGCACATGTCTGGGTTGTGGGCCAGGTCCCCAGTAGGGGGCGAGCAAGAAGCAACCACACATTGATGTTCCTCTTTCTCCTTTTCTTCCCCTCTCTCTAAAAATAAATAAATAACATCTTAGAAGGAAAAAAAAAAAAAACTGTTTTGGAGCCCTGGCTGGTGTGGCTCAGTGGATTGAGTGCCAGCCTGAGAACCAAAAGGTTGCCAGTTTGATTCCCAGTCAGGGCACATGCTCGGTTTGTGGGCCAGGTCCCCAGCTGGGGGTTTGTGAGAGGCAACCATGTATCTCTCACACATTGATGTTTCTCTTCCTCCTTTTCCCTCTTTGTAAAAAAGGAAATAAATAAAATCTTTTTTTAAAAATGGGACATAAAAAAAATTTTGGAAAGCAATCTGAAAGCATCTCCCAAGAAATTTTGCTACATTCTCATATTTTCTTTGTTTGCCTCTTCCATGTTTCCTAAATGTCCTGTGAGGCATTAATGTCATAATGGACATATACTAATTTTTAAAGCCATATTTAATAATTCTACTTAGTTATACAGCTTATTTTGAATCAATGCTTACATGCAAAAGTATGTTAAGAACTTACACTATAGAAAGCAACACATTAAATGTCAGAAGGAATTTAAATTAAGTGGGAAGTCTTATCCTCAAGCAATTTAAAACAACACAACCTACTTAAGAAATTTACTGAGAACCTATCAAGTACCAGCCTTCATGGATTTTATATTATTGTGGAGAGGAGAAAATTTTTTTAAATAATTACAGTTGTGATAGATGGTAGAAAAAAAAATGTAAGTGGTACTGAGACTTTTTAAACATAGGACCTAATCAGGGCTTTCCTGAAATATTTATGTTCAGACAAGGGCGAGTGGAAGTCACCACCCACAGGGACCCCAAAGGGTCAGAAGGAAAAGCAACCTGACAAGATTAGTGCTTAAGAAAATCACTCTGGCGACAGTGGTGGGGAATGAACACAGTTGGGGGAGAGACCAGTTATGAAGGAAACACATGCAGATATTTACAAGAAAGTCACAAGTTATTGGGGCATAAACTTATATTTAAGTACCAGTCATGATGAGGATGACAGTTACCATTCACTGAATGCTAACTCTGTGTTGGCACCTATACTATGTACAACCCATTATTTCACATTGGACAAACAGAGAAATACTGAAGCTTGGACAGACAATGAACTTGTCTAGGCTCACACAGCAAGTAACAGGGCCAATCTTAAAGCTCAGGACTGTCTGACTCCAAGTGCTGTTCAAGTTCTGTCAGAAAAGGTCTGGGGCCTCCGGGTCATTTTTCCCCTTGGAGACCCCTGCTACTCCACACCCAAAGTGCAAGTTGTGCCCACTGCCACGTGTCTACAGATTAACTTCTGCTTCACATTCTCACGTTATTCATTCTATTTATCTGCCTTAAAACGGTATCATTCTCTAAAATTTAAAAAGCTGATGATAAAAATAAAGGCTGGGACACCAAGTGTTAACAAGAAGGGAAGGAACTGAAACTATCCTACACGGCTGGTACAAAATGATAAAGTCACTGTGAGCCTGTTTCTGTTCTGTTAGTTCATTTACTCTGTTCATTAGATTCCACATATAAGTGAAATCACAAGGTATTTGTGTTTCTCTGCCTGACTTATTTCATTTAGCATAAATACACTCTAGGTCCATACACATTGTCCCAAATGCTAAGATTTCATTCTTTTTTATGGTCGAGTAATATTCCATTGTATGTGTGTACCCAAAGCACCTTTATTCACAGCAGCCCCAAACTGAAGACGATCCAATGCCCATTGTCAGGTGGATAACTACGCAGTAACAAAGAGGAAGGAACTACTGATACATGCAACACATGGATGAATCTCAAAAGCATTATGCTAAGTGAAAGAAGCCAGACACAAAAGACTGTAAGAATCCATTCACAGGAAACTCTAGAAAAGGAAAAAAAAAAAAAATCCACAAAACCTAGTGGCAGGAAGTAGATCAGAAGTTGCCAGAGGTCAGGGCTGGAAGGAACAGTTTATCTGCAGAGAAACAAAGGGGAACTTCCTAGGGTGATGAAATTGTCCTATATCATGTGATGTGGTAGTGGTTACAGGACTGTGTGCATTTGTCAAAACTCACCAAACTGCACACTTTAAAAAAAAAAGATTAAAAAAAAAAAAAGATTTTATTTATTTTTACTGAGAGGGGAAGGGAGGGAGAGAAACATCAATGTGTGGCTGCCTCTCACACACCCCCAACTGGGGACCTGGCCTGCAACCCAGGCATGTGCCCTGACTGGGAATCAAACCAGCGACTCTTTGGTTCACAGGCCAGCACTCAATCCACTGTGCCACACCAGCCAGGGCTCAAACTGCACACTTAAAATGGATGAACTGTATTTACTTTAATTATATTTCTTTTTTTTTAAGATTTTATTTATTTATTTTTAGAGAGGGAAGGAAGGGATAGAGAGAGAGAAATGTCAATGTGTGGTTGCTGGGGGCCATGACCTGCAACCCAGGCATGTGCCCTGACTGGGAATCGAACCTGCGATGCTTTGTTTGCAGCCCGCACTCAATCCACTGAGCTACGCCAGCCAGGGCTACTTTAATTATATTTTAATAATGTTGATTTCTAAAACCTCTTGTGACAATTTCTACTTCAAAACTCTCCCTCCACAAACTTTTGTTCATATGGTCATTTACACCTACAGCTTTCTTTCCATTCTGCCATGGCTGTCATGCTGGCTGTTGTTTTTTCACTTAAATGTAATGAATATCTTAATTAGCCTCTCCTCTGTCATATTTATCCTCAATTTATCCTACGTAGTATCACCTAATTAACATGTCTAAAATGCTATTTCCTGTCATTCCTCTGCTCAAAATGCCTTGGAAGCATCCTGTCTATTATTAGACAAATCCGAAACCCTTATGGCATTAGTAAAATGCTTTCTCCACGCTGACTCTAACTACTTTTCCAACTTTTTTCTTAGTTTTCCATCTTTGTTTGATCCCTTCAATCTATTTACCCTCCCAAACACATTGCTTATCTTTCTTCATCCTTTCCCCCTTATTTCCAATAATCTCTTAATCCTCTCTGAACTCTTCCACCTTCACAACTCAGCCTAGTTTTAAATCTTTCCTCCTTGGTGCTTTCTACTTAAAAATCAAAATGGTCTTTTTCTGCTGTCCTAACATATTTCTTTATCTAGGCACACCTAGCTGCCTATAAGATTTACCTAGAGAAAACTAAAAAAAAAAAACTGAATAGGCTCTGTTGTAATGGGCAAAATCAGACATATGCAGAAGTACAAGTGACCTGTATAATTACAGATTTAGGAACATTTACCGTATTTTGCCACGTATAATGTGCACTTTTTGCTCAAATTTCTGAGGAAAAAATAAGGATGTGTATTATACACGGGTATAATGATTACATATCATGGGCATAATAATCTGATGTATAATGCACACAAAAACAGTGGAGGCGCATTATACACAGCAAAATACAGTAAGTCTTCAAGGCGACCAGTAGTTATCATGGGAAACTATAGCTGTCGTCAACAGTTCTGAGTCCATAATCTAATATACACAGTACGTTAAAAAAGCAAATGTGAATCTTTTCAATGATAGTAAACAAAGTTAAATTGCTTTACTTAATTATAATTGTATTAATCTGACCAAAAAATATCATACAAATTTAAGATCTTTACCACATGTTGTATCAATTATAGCACCATAACAATGAGAAAGATATAAACTGTATATACTATGACACATCCACTCAATGTTAACAGTCATTTTAAAGCAACACAGTCAAGGAATATCACAGAAGACAACGCAAGCAGTTGACCAAATGCCATGCAGAGTTCAGACTATTCACAGAAAAGGTGATATTAAAGTCCTCTAAGCATCTGAAAGTGTTCAACCTAAACGTTAATATTGGTGACAACATCAGAGTAACAAAACATTGCTCTTTCAACTATCATACAACAGTGGGAACTCGTTTACGAAAAACACAACACATCGGTACATGCCAACACACACACACAAATTACTCAAAGAATCATAACAAGCAGATAATAACTATGGTTATCACCAATGGAAAAGGGATGTAACTGGAGACAGTGGGAAAGGAAGGGAAACTCGGGCTGAATTTGTTTCTGATAACAGGGCTGTATTCCTGTATTACACAGGCGATTAAACAATGGTTACAAACTTTCAGTGCGAGAGCATATACGTAAGCACGTTATTAAAGGCTCTGAAAGGACAATGATCCGACTATTAACAGTGGTTATGCCTGGCAGGGGACTTAACAAGAGACAACTAGGGGATTTTTATTTTCTTCTCTTTGCTTATCTGTATTTACACATTCTTCACAGTGAACAAAATCTTTGCCACATGTGAGTGTTTTCATATGCACAGATCTGTGGGACAAAAACCTCAAACTCAAATGATTGCCTCAGGGAGAAAACCAGTTAGCTGGGAGGCGGGCAGGAAGAAGATGTCCTTTTCATCCTATTACCTTTCACATCTTTTCAATTTTTATTAAGTGCATGTATTACCCATTCAAGATATTTTATTTTCTTAGGTCCTCCCCACCATGCATTCAGCAGCACTCAGTTACTGACCCCCATCCCATCCCATGGTGGGAGGAGGGCTCTGGACAACATGGGTCTGACACAGCCAGGCCCGAGCAGCCTTCTTAGATCCCTGTCCGACGGCCAGGGCTGCGCACCCCTCGGTTACCTGCAGTGATGGCTTTCCGCCACAGCACTCACTGTCAGGCACACCCTGTGACTTCCTTCACCACAGAGGCCACCCATTGTCTGGCCTTGGTTTACTTTTTCTGACCTCCGGCCTTACCTGGGACACTTCCCTGACCCTGCCTTCCCTCCCTCCCCTTTTATATTCTCCAACCTCAGTTCTGTAGTTCCCAGTTATGCAAAAAGTCAGTGACATGCAAATGGTATGAGGTGGAACCAAACTTCTGGCAGTTGCCAAAAAGCACAAACCAGTTAATTCACAAGTATTGAAATTTCACCTAAAGGTACTCAAACTAGATTGGCAAAGGATTATTTCACAGTGTTTCCCTAGTAGGCTTATTTTGAAGTACTCTTTTTCAGCATCCTTAGCAAGAATACTCCTTGCAGCAAATTAAAGTCTTGATAAAGTCTCTGGATCTCTGCGGTTGATGTTAACAGTTTACACAATAAACACATCTTATAAAAACATAAAATGTATTTTCTAAAATAAAAAAAAACTTTAATTTTTGCTACATCTAAAATCAAGAAACCCCTTCACACCTACTCCCCTAGGACTATGACTCAGAAGAAAATTACTGAGTCATTAGCACCTGCTTAACTTGATATTCAGTGTTTCAGGCCAATGCAGTCTGATCACACTGAAAACGTGAAGCTGGAAAACATAAAATAAACAAGATATTCTCGGCACAGGACCGCCTCTTGCCTCCAGGGCATGAAGAAATCTAACTAGGAACAAACATTCATTGATGACCTATGGGAGACAGAGCAAGCAGGACACTAATTGCTAAGACTCCAGTCTTATAACTGAGAAGAAAATAGCCCCTGGTCACAAAGCTTTCCTATTTGTCCCAGTCCTGTCACAACCTAACCTTTCTCCACCTCTGCTGATTTTCTTAACCTGCCAATAGGAAAGGGTACAGATTTAAGTCAGTGGAAAGACAGCCAAGAGCTGATTTCACAGCACAGAAACAGTATACCTAGATTTCTATAATCACCACTTACGGAGATGGGGCTCTCCCCTCAATACCCTAAAAACGGCTGATTCTCATTTGTTTCTAAGAGATTTAACAAAGTTGAAGAGTTATTCAGCTCAAAGAGGCTAAGGAATTCAAAGGGCATGTCATGGCAAGTGATTACAATCAGTAACTGCAATAAAGAATCTATTATTCAAGTTGAGAATTCCTCCTTGCTTTAACACCCCCCCCATCAGTTTATTTCAAAATATTATTTTATATTTTTCCTGTATATGTAACATCATACTATTGTTGGTCTATAGAAACTAAATATATGGTTAGTTGTGCTTTATAAGCAGAATTTATTTGGTGGTGGTGGTAACAAATTTGCCCCAACTGCTTTACCCGAAGCCCTACCTCATGTTGTGTCCTTAGTGACCAGACACAACATTAAGGCCAAAACAGGAAAACGAGCTGAGGAGTTCCCCAAAAAGCTGTAATCCCCCGGCAAGTGTAGATGATCAACTAACAACATGAATAACTGACAGGATTCTTAAAACTCCCAGGAAGAATACATAAATGCTTTTTAATATCCACTTGTGCCAGTCCCATATTTGAGGACACTTTTTAAGCAGTCCATAATTAGCTTAGATATAAAAATATAAATCCTTTCCATTCAATTGAGTAGTACTTACCATGAAGTCACTCATGGGAAATAATAAAGTCATTCTAAGATATTGCCATTCTTTAAAACCTATTTGGACAAAATCAGTTTTAAAAGCCACACCAAAAGAAAATCAAGACTTTCTATGAATATACTTTGTTTTTGAGTAAAAACAATGTTAATTCCATCTGATCAACTGTTTTACTTACAAGACTACTCAGAAGTTAGTTTCA
Source organism: Tonatia bakeri (assembly GCA_004024845.1). Taxonomy (NCBI): domain Eukaryota; kingdom Metazoa; phylum Chordata; class Mammalia; order Chiroptera; family Phyllostomidae; genus Tonatia; species Tonatia bakeri. The sequence continues at coordinate 19,878 of PVIA01012658.1, read as the reverse complement.
CACCATCAAATACCCTTATCCTTCCCATTAAAATAAATATGAAGCTACTAGGCTCTGAGAGTCCAAAATCGCACCAAATTAAGTATCAGAGGTGGTATTCAAAGTCTACACAGTACAGTAAGTAGATTTTAAAGTCATAATGTGATTTCATAAATGGTAATAAATGCCGGCACAATACACGTCTTCCTATTCAGCGGGTCATGCCAATTCAGTCTTAACTGAGCCCCTGCTAGGTACAAAGTACCATGCTAAGTGCTTTCATTTATTACTCAATTTCTATCCAATTCTAGAATAGCATGATCTTTCAAGATGACTGGGTTAATGGAGAAAAAAAACAAACAAACTCCAAAATCTTCCAAACATCTGACCTATAAGGCATAGAGAACAAATCTATACCCATCAAACTCAACCTCATTCCCTGTTTCAGAATATATATGACCTCAGAAAAAACATCTCCAACCTAGAAAACATCTAAAAACTAAATTGGAAATTAGGATATTTAAGCCTAAATATTTGGAGCCTTAAAACTAGGAATAAGGCTGGTGTGTGGCTCAGTGAATAGAGTGCTAGCCTACGAACCACAGGGTTGCTGGTTCGATTCCCAATCAAGGTACAGGCCTGGGTTGTGGGCCAGGTCCCCAGTTGCGGGTGCGCTCGAGGCAACCACACGTTTATGTTCCTCTCCCTCTGGTCTCCTTCCCTTCCCTTCTATAAAATAAATAGATAAAATCTTTTTTTTTTAAAGAAAGCAATTATTAAAAAAATCTAGGACTAAGGAAAGACAGGGAGCCTACTTAAACTGTATCCTGCTTTCCTCCTAATAGAGGAATAGCCATGTCAAAACTTGGACTTAGCTATTTAATAGGATTTATATTTAACAACCAATTCAGTAAATGTTACGTCCTAATGCCCCGTTCCCCACCCCCAAGAAACATTTAGCAACTGATGTGGAATATGCACTGTCACATCACCAAAAGAGCAAGACAACAGGAAACAGGATGTAAGCAAGAAAAGTAGGACAGAAGAGGGAAAGAAAACCAGAGATCATCCCATACAGGGTGCTCCTTCTACAAGTTTACACTCCCTGTAATTTCTGTTATCACTGCTTTTCAGCTGCCAGATCTGTCTCAATCCTTCTACCCAGAGCAACCGCTTCAAGAGAAAGGACACATCCTACACTCTAGGCCACCCTTCCCTTCTCCCTCACGTGGCAGCCTACTCCACTTGATGCAATTCCTCTCCAGCACAAGCACCAGCTACATATGCAAAAGACCACAAAAAGCCCACAAACTTGCCACTCGGGCCTTCCATCAACCACAGAATTCATCGTTACCACCACCCGCTATCTCTGCCCAAATCTGGAAAACCCCAGTTGAAGTCAACTCGCTCAGTTCTTTGAACTTCTCACAAACACGTTTTCCTCCACAAGGGAAACGGCACGCCCTCCCACATACACCACCAGCCACTCTGCTTGCAACAGGGAAAGGGCAAAATGTAAAAGTAGGTATCATGATGAGTTAAATGCATCAGAAAAAAATAGAAAAGCAAGTACACCAAGGTTTCATACGAAACCTTGAAAATGCAGCCCACAGATGCATTTTGTTAGGCCCACTAGATGTTCTAATTAAAAACATTTAAAAGGAAGAAGAGATGTTAAGGAGACTGGACCTGGGTTGAATACACAGTACAATAGACGACTTATATATTGTAGAACTGTACACCTAAAATCCATACAATTAACCAATGTCACCCCAATAAAAACCAATGAAAAGGTTAATAACTAAAAAATAAAGTAAGAAAAGAGATGTTGCCCTGGCTGGCGTAGCTCAGTGGATTGAGCGCGGGCTGCGAACCAAAGCATCGCAGGTTCGATTCTCAGTCAGGGCACATGCCTGGGTTGCAGGCCACGGCCCCCAGCAACCGCACATTGATGTTTCTCTCTCTCTCTCTTTCTCCCTCTCTAAAAATAGATCAATAAAATCTTAAAAAAAAAAGAAAACTATAAAAAAAAGCGTTTAAAAAAGAAAGAAAGAAAAGAGATGCTAAAGGAATCCAAGCCCAAGCCCCTGCGAAGTCACCAGGGGATGACGCTGAGCAGCCGCCAGCACTCCACAGACCGGGCACTCGATTCCCGCTGTCTGGGACAGCCGCCCACACTCACTGTCTACCTGGCCTGCTTCCCTGACTGAGCAGCTAAACTCCTGGGGACATCCGAATGTGCTGCTCCTGAACTAGAGGACAGTGAATTACAGGTCAGTAAAGATCTTCATTTGTAGTTTCAGAGTGACTTTTTGTTAAAATCTACACTGGACACTATCTTCTCCCGGGTCATTTCTGCCCTGATGCCATTCTTAAAAGGTTCCAAATAATTTGTTGTAGTCTAAGAAAATCACAATAGTTAAGAAGAATCAGTTAAAAGTGACTGAAGGGCCAAAGATAAAGGCCATTTGGAATAGAATACCTGAACTAAAAGATCAAAATCAGTGGGGTATTCACTTAATAGACGCTAAAACCTCACAGATGTTAAAAAGAGCCCTGGCTGGTGTGGCTCAGTGGATTAAGTGCCAGCCTGGGAACCAAATGGTCGCCGGTTCAATTCCCAGTCAGGGCACATGCCTGGGGTGTGGGCCAGGTCCCCAATAGGGGGCACATGAGAGGCAACCACACATTGGTGTTCCTCTCCCTCTCTTTCTCCTTCCCTTCCTCTCTCTCTAAAAATAAATAAAATTAAAAAAAATAACTCATGACATGTACAGAATAAGAGCAGTTCTCCAAAAGAGCGATGTATTTCAGTGATGAAACAGTTACTTCACAGTTAGATAGCCCTTTCAATATTTCAAACACTAATATTCTATTTTTTTCATCTGATGTTGATAAAACCCTTAAGATTGGCTAGGCAGACCTTATTGCCTCTCACAGGTACCAACGCATAAAAAGGCCCCGAGTCCTCACGAAGGTCACCCGTGTTGATATGGCAAAGTCAGGACCAGGGTCGGGTTGTGTTGGCTCCTAAGTCCTCTGATCCTTCCACTACAACACACTGCTTCTCACCCCCTACTATCCTCCAAAGGGCGGAAAAGGTATTTCAGGAATTACAGAGAAATGTGGTTCCAGGGGGGATTGTAAATATCCATTTAATTACAGCACCCAAGTCTCCAAAATTCACTCTGATTTCAAGAACAGATATGGCCCTTCACTCATTTTCACATCCCCAAAGAAAAGTCATTCATTTCTACAGGAACTGCTTGGCACTGCATGTGTATATTAAACATACATCTCTTGTTTTACCAATTATTTTGAAAGTTTTTCAAGGAGAGGGCAACTGTTATGCCCCTTTGTATGTCTTATGTAAATGAAGCACTTTATTATTTATACACAAAATTTAACAAATAGTTGCATCTCTCATTCCAAGAAACAAAGGGCTAGAAGCAACCTTCAGCAATCTGCAGAAATGATGACAAAGACACCTAAATTATAACATGAAGAAAACAAAAGTAACATGTAGGGATACGAGTTTTGTGCTTCATAAGCCTTGAAGAATTAAGTCCTCTTTTTCCTCAACAGAAAAATAAAAATTAGAAAAACAAAATCTAATTTTGGTGAGGTAACATTATTGTTAAGATTTCACACAGAATATTTAAAAGATCTTTTACTTAAAAATAGGAATATACATAGATGTGTATACACAGCATATGCAGAAATACACATATAGACATCTGAATTACTACGCCTGAGCAACAATATGAACCTTTGCTGTTTAAGAGCGACCTTCTGGGCCAGCCCGGAGCTAGATGCAGTACCTCTGCCAGGTCTTTCTTAGCCTAATGATTTTCTTAAAACTTCCCAAATAATTTGTTATATATATTTTATACTCATAATATTTATGGCATGCTTTCAGGTTTATGCACATAAAGCCTTCATGAGCAAAGGCATTTTAAATCTTAAATGATAACAGAAATAAGAGAGTGAACAGCTAAAATAAAACAACCTAGAGAAGAAATATGGCCCCTTAATTTACATTAGAACAAGAGTAACATTTTACCCCATGCACATGCCAGTGCCTGAATACAAGTTAATTATTTGGAACTCAATTTCACACATCAACCAATTTCAGAACACTGGTTTTTCTATGTCAAGTACTATCCAAAGACTCCCCAGCAAGATTTAATGCCACGCTACTGATAACTTACTATAACACTATTTACAATAGCAAATTTTTGGAAACAATCTAAATTATTTGGGGACTGGTTAAATAAATTGGGATATGCCAATACAATGGAATACCATGCAGCCTTAAACAAATAAAGTTCTCTTTGTACGTTGCATTTGTTTTTAATTATTGATTTTTGAAAAGTATTGATTTTTAATTTACTTAGCTTCCATTTGAAGTACACTTTTCACTAATAAATACAACAAAAAGAAAAGCTATGTTCCAAAAAAACAAACAAAAAAAAGCACCAATCTACTGTGGCACAGAATATTAAAAGTACATAAAATTTTAAGGTAAACAAAATACTTTCAAAGAAATTTCAGGCTGCTTCTGATTAATTCTAATCACAGAGGCCTTAGAAGTACACAAATCACTCTCTTAACTCTTAAGGGGCAGGAAGGGGTGAGAACTACTACACCAAGGGCACTAAACTAGCATTACCAATGGCAGTGGGAAGGGCAAAGGATTAGAGCTGGACAGACCTGAATATGCAGCCTAGCTCTTGTCACTGTGTGACCTTAGATCAGTTCCTTAACCTTGGTCAACAGTACTTACCTTGTAGTTATAAGGACTGAAGATAATATATGCTAAGCAAACTGTCTGACTCTAGAAAGAATCAAAAAATGATGGCTGCTATTATAACGCTCACAAACCTATAACTATTTACCGTACTTGGATCCACTTTGTAAGAACAGATAAGGTAAGGTGCTCAATGGACATTATAAGCCCTCTCAATCAATCACAGAAAGAAAATAGGCCAATAGGATAAAATTACCTAAGTGAACACTTTATTATACTTACATATTTCATTTCAAACTTCTTAGCCAACATTTCCACTTCTTGCCTCTCTTGATGCTCATCATTAAATGGGTCTTCTATGTGAATGGGCTTCTTCTGATTCAAAGTGAATGAGAAAAGAAATAGAAGTATTAGCATTAATTCAGAGTTGAATATATCCTTAAATTAAATAATGAGTCACTTTTTCCAAATATTAGTAAGTTAGAAGCATTAAAAGTACCTAGAAAGAAATGCTGGTTTATAGTAAAAAATATTTACAGTTTTAATGGATTCTTGCATTCTATAGTTTTCTTGGTGATTAAGAACTTAACAATTCAGCCCTGGCTGGTGTGGCTCAGTGGATTGAGCACTGGTCTGCAAAACAAAGGGTCACCGGTTTGATTCCCAGTCAGGGCACATGCCTGGATTGCAGGCCAGGTTCCCAGTTCAGGGTGCATGAGAGGCAACCACACATTGATGTTTCTCTCCCCCTCTTTCTCCCTACCTTCCCCCCTCTCTAAAAATAAGTAAAATATAGTATGTGTTTAAAAAAGATTTTAAGTTTAAAAAGAAGAACTTAATTCAAATTGTCTCCACCTATAAAGTCATTGTAGTGTCACCCCATCCAAAATATGGCAAAAGATCCCCAAGAAAATTAGGTTAAAAAAATACCACTTATAACTCTAGTTTGAGATCCTCCCAACAAAAATTAGCTGCTTTGGCCCAGAAATGTTTCTAAAGGGATCTCTAGGTTATTAATTTAAGAGTCAGCACTTAATCATCTGCCCTGAGTTATCACAGATCACCTATAGCTGCTCTGGCTTTCTGCTGAGGCCCAGTATCCACCTCTGCATCAGCTACATCCTGCCAATGGATAACCCTTCAGGGGATATGGCCCACTTTCACACAAAGCAAGAAAAGTGAAGCTGCTGCAAGTAGGAAACACTACATGGTTTACCCAGCAGGGGAGAGAAAGTTTACTGTAATACATGTCTTTCAGAAAAAAAGAAAAAAAAAAGCAAACAAACAAAAAATAAACCACCACACAACTAGGATCCCACATTTTCCATTTTAACTGAAACAAACGAGATTTTTAAAAAGATAAATCACATCCTTTACTCAAGTTTACTATTTTAGCAGACACATTCCATTTTTATGATTTTTCAAGATACAAAGAAAAGCCAAAACAAGAAGCCACAAGACAACTGACTAGAAAGTTAATTTTTTTTTTAAAGGGAGGCTACATGTATATACTGAAGTAGCATCTTCAAGGAACTAAAAATGAAAATATGTGACAAGCTGAAACACTGGATACGGATTTGGCTGACCCTGAAGGGCAAGCGAAAAATGCAGAAGGGGACAAATATTTGCACACTTTGGAACTGGGGCACTTCATTCTGCATACAAAGGCTGAGTTATGATCTGTCTAAAAAACATGACAGGAAAAAATGGACAGAATAAAGGGATATACCTTAAAGCTTAAAGGAAATAATTTTAGAACCAACTTGTTAAGTTACTGTAATTAGTAATACATTTTCAGAATCCTTTATCCCAACAGGAGTTGGGATGGAAAATATAAACATGATCTGAAAGGAAGTCAACCAGCCAGAACAGACTGATAATGAAATAAATTCAAGGCATGTTCGGGGCACAGCCTTATGCAGAGATTAAAGTCAAGGCCAGGGAGCACCCACCATGCCTTGCCTTTACAAACTGTTCCTTCATGTCAGTGTGAAGTGCCAACACCAGGTCTTACTATCGGCCTGACCCATTTCACATGTACAAACACAAATACATGGGTATACAACTTTTAATAGGAATTACCTTATGTGCCATTCTAAGATATTTTATGTAGGCATCAAAAGTAAATCTTGTATTTATGTGACTGTGTACAAATATAAATTTACAAAAACCGGCTCACTTTTCTTTCACAGTTGAGAAATAATTCCCTACCCACAATCAAGACTGTAGGTAAACCATTTGCTTTTCAGGTAAAAAAAGATGTGAAAATTGTAATATCAAAATAACCAACTGCCACCAGGCAAAACTGAAGCAATAATTTTGTCCCCTGACCGTAACTTGACATCATTTTCAGGAAACCTGTCATAGGTGTATGTTATCCAAAATATGCAATGTAAAAAGCAATGGAATACCACCAAAGTCTGCAACAGTATAATCACATGAACGCTTATTACCATTTCTTTTTCCTTCGACAGTTAATGTTCAATTATCATCCCAGATATACCAAAAAAAAAAAAAAAGAGACCAAACAAATGTATGTTCTGGTTAACCCCCGCCTTTTTTTTCTTTTACTAAGAGTTTTAAAAAATTTCTTGTGTATCAATTACTGCCAAAATGTATTTCTAAGTTGCACTATTTCCCTTTAGCCAGGAATGGTGAACAAACTAACCCTGCAGGACAGGATGACTGCACTGCCCCAGTCATTAGCCTGAACCATCCCAGTCAGTACTCAATACACTACAGAGGTGACAAAGGTCAAGGATTTAGCTAATCTGTGTCCTGACAACCTGGAAGGAGGTTTTGATTTTCATATTTTGCCAACATAGGCTCATTTAATTGTGCTTTTTCTCGTTAATAAAATATAGAGTATAGAGAAGACTCTGATTGCATTCAGTTAATCTGGGTGTTAGAGTTCATTGTGTATTTATGAGGGAGGATGATTTAAATATACCCCAAAATAGATGGTATTCACAGGTAACACGTGTTTTATTCCTATACCTATGAACTCAAGGATCTGAAGCTAAAATCTTACTCAATGATAGGTGGCTATTTCAAAATTTTAGAATCTTTTTCTCTTAATTTTACAAGACCTCTTTTTCTCCCCTTTCTGCTCTTACCCAGCTATACATATAGTATGTTGTTCAATGACAATAACTCAAAGTCAAAGCTACTTGGAAAATACTACAACATCCCTAAAAATGACTGGGCTCGCCCCGAGGGGAAGAAAAACCATCTCTGGGGATTGTCACTTTCCAGACCAAATCATTCACTCAAATTGCTTTTTGCCGTTTGACGGTCTCTCTCCCTAGGATTTCCTTTCATGGGTCTAGGGCAACTTTGTTTTAGAAAGGAGTTTCTATGCATTTATGTAATGAATCTGTTCATTGGGAGCAATCATAGGAAAATACCTGACAGATCTTTGTTGCAAAGACCCATCCGACTCCTCCTTTGTAAAGTGGACAGATAACAGTGCCTACCTCAGAGAGGTCTGCCGCACAGCACTGGATAAACTAGGCACTGTGCTCAGAACTGTGCCCAGCACACTGAAGAACTGAGTAAATATGAGCCATTCTTAACATATTTTAACCCAAATACGACGCTTTTCACATGCAACTTATAAAACAGATTAGGGAGTAAAACTGCAAACAGGCTTGGATTACTAGATGAAATACAATTACTTGGAAAATGCTCTAATCTAATATTTTCAAAAATTTGGGGGTGGGGGAATGACATGACATTTATAAATAACAGGGGCGCTAAAATGAGTTGAAAGGGCAAAATGTTATGACGAAGTGACCAAAATGATCTCTTCCCTTAATTCATTTTGGTTGAAAACATTTAGTAATGATTTGACCACACAACAATATTTATAAATAATAATCAAAAGATTAATTGGCCACAGAAAAAGATCTAGTGACATAGTTTAAAGCATTTTTAAACTAAGAAGTCATTCATTTTATCTATAAAGAACAGTTGAGGATAAAAATTAAACAGGAGACTTCTGGAGTCCACTAAACAGACCTGTGCTAAAGTAGAACCTAATAAAAAAACACAATTTCTAAACAGAAGAAAATGTTCTCTAATTACTGTTATTGTCACCTGCCTACTTAGTTTACTTCTAAAACCACAAATGCACCACAATAAAAATTACAATTACCAACAAACCTCTCTCCCATCTCCATTGTTCACCGGTTCCATCAAACGCATAGCTACATATTTTCAATGAAGTTTTTAAAAATTCAAAGCTAATATTTGTTTCATCCTTCCCCCAAAATTATAATAGCCAAGTGCAATATCCTCCAACTCGGACCTATAAACTAATGACATGCATTCAAATAAGAAAATGGTAATAGACGCCGTATAATACACGAGAGTCACCTCTTCATTCAATTACGGTATGAACAGACTCCGGAGTAAAATAAAAATAAAAAGGTTTACCAAAACCAACCCGAGAACGAAAAAAATAAACAGCCAAATAACTAACACTTCTCCTTCATCCTTAAAGTGGAATTCTTAGTCTGGAAATATTTAGATTACTTTTAAACCTCCTTCAATTAAGAAAAATCCTCCTCGGTCGCAAGTGCATTTCTGCAGCCACAGCATAACAAATAAGAGATGAAGATGAGGGTAATACTGGAGGGGTTACACAATTTCCCTACTTGATCGGGGAGGGGGGGGAGGCGTGTCCCCCCAGATTTTCTCCTTTCTACTGGAAAGGACTGCTGGAGCTCCACACGGAAAACCTAGCCACGCAACTTGCAGGGACCTCAGATTTCGAAAGATGCAGAAGAAAACCGGCTCCGAGCGGCTTTGGGCGCACGAGGCGGGGGGTGGGGTGGGTCGGTGGAGCCGGGTGGGAGGCTTGACCAACCCTGGGGTGCAGACGAAAGCAGCACCAACCACTGGTCCACCCGCTCAGCCTCTGCCCCCTCAAGCCCACCCTCCCGGGCGATCCAAGGCGCGCAGGGTGGGCGTCAGAAGGTGCAAACCACTGAGGGAGACGGTCAGGTCCTGAGGCTCCCGGGGTCTGGGGGATGAGGGAGGAACCTTCTGTACCCGTTGTTCTCCGCACAAGAGCAGCTCCGGGTAACTGAACTCCACGCAGCTCTCGTCGGTGGGATCCTTGAGCACCAGTTCCAAGCGCACCGTCTCCCTCGGCGGCCTCGGCTGGGGCTCGGCCCGGGAAGCCGACTCGCGCGGCGGGGGCGGCTGCAAGTGCAGCTGCGGGAGCGGCGGTGGCGGCGGCTCGGGCCGCGGGGGCTCCCGCTGCAGCGACATAGGCGGCTCGGCGCGGCTGACCTCGCGCTGGGGGAGCGGCTTCTCCCGTGGCGGGGGCTGCGCGTCTGACCGGGGGGCAGCCTCCCGCGGGACCGGCTGCTCCGCCCGGACCGGTTCGCGGTGCGGCTGCGGCTCCAGGCGAGGGGGCTCGCGAGGGTACTGCGGCTCGCGTTCGGCCCCTGGATATTCGGCCTCGCGCCTTCTCACCGGTGACAGGCTAATAAACGCTACTCTGCGAGGCTCCGCCATCCCTACTGTTCTGGCCCTCTGCCCTCGCTCGCCCCGGCGCTCGGTTCTACGCCGAGTGTTTTGCCTGCCCGCCCTTCCTTTTGCTCTCCGTCGCTTTTCTTCCCTCCACCACCCTCTGCCGTCTCCGCCGACGCCACCGTGAGTGCGGACCGTGCCCCCTTCCCCGCCACTATGTTCTGATGGGCTTCACAGCCAACGCCAGGATCGCCGTAGCCGCCATGTTGGATCCCCCACATAAATAGAAGCAGGCCACTGAGCGGGCGCATGCGCAGACTGGAGACGCTCGCGTCCACCGTCGTGGCTGTGGCTCAGTTTTCCTCTTTTCCTCCCAACAGTCTGAGAGTCCAGACAGGTCAGCGGAAGTGACGTCAAAGTGGACCTGTTTCCGTGGAAACGGAAGACGCCGTCTGCGCTCTTCTTAAAAAGGAGGGGTCTGGGGGTTCCAGAGAAGCTCCCGTTCACATCCGGAAATCAGAGGCACTTGCCCAGGGCGAGCGTCTGGATGTTCCGGGGACCGACCTATTAATGGCGGTGGGGTCCGCCCGGCCTGTGCTTTCCGCTCTCGGCTCTAGAGAGTTGGGGTTGTCAGCTGGTGATTCAAGGCGGATTCGGAGAGAGGTTAGAGGGACGTGAGGACCTGCGGGTGTACCTGCCCTCCCAGCATCCCAGCATCCCCGCAGCCCAAAGTTATCGAGGGGAGTAAGGAAATGGCTAACTCCAGCTGGACTCGCCCTCCGGCTTCCTTCCGCAAAGCGCCACGCTGACACCCACAGGCCTCCCGTTCCTAGACCGACTCCTGTTCTCTCCTGGCCGCGGAGGGCATTGTGTGTGGCACCGTCGTAAAATGCTCGACAGCGTTTTACAGTTGGGAAATTGAACAAGCAAGTAAACGGTTCTGAGCTCGTTCATAAAGTCTGAACTGTTGATATTAATCGCAAACTTCTTAAGAGGGTTTGGTGGTATTTTAAGAGAACGTACTCTGTGAAAGTAGATGCTAGCAGATCCATTTCAGGGTGAAGACAAACCTGGATTGGGCATGCCTTTTAGGTACATCTTGATAAACTAATTGGAATTCGTATTGAATGAATTACGATTACTATCCGTTTTAATCCATTCAGTAGAAAGTGAATTTTAGGACTTGTCCTCCCCATCCTGAAAGGAATCCTGTTAAGTCTATTGACCGGAAAAAAACAAGGTCACTTACTGACTCTTTGAGTCAGTGTGACGTCACAGACCATTTCTGAGCAGGGGTTTTTTTTGTTCTCCTATTACTTTCCTTATTTGTATGAAGATGGTGATGGAATAAATGTTTCCAGAGGTCCCTCCCAGTTCTAAAATGCTGTCTTTTTTTTTTTTTTTTTTTTTTGGCACTGTTTTACCTACAGTATCCTCTTTCCCATTGTTCCTTTTCCGAATCTGCAATAGGGTCTCATTTCGGGATTGTCCTTGTAGCACTGTATTCACCTCTGTGTTTTCAGGCGCTTTTCCTGCGGGTATTGTTAAGGGGCTGTATTTATGCTTCTAAAACACTGTCATTCTGTACAGAGGTGGGCAAAAGTAGGCTTATAGTTGTGAGTTGTATTATTCATTTATTATTTTATTTATTTGTATTGTCTGTAAAATAATACAACTGTAAACCTACCTGTGCCCACTCCTGCATTATATTATTCTCTGTCCTAGCTGCAGCTTGCGTGCAAAGTAACATGATTTCCCTCTGGAATTAAATAATAGGGAAAACTTAATTGACAATAGCAGAGACAAACAGAATCAACATAAATAGGTAGAATGGATCACAGTTCATGACTTCTTGTATCAGTCTTCTCTGAGGAAGACACATTTAAGTTAAGAGCAGAATGTTCTGAGATCGTAAAGAAAGGTTATCATGGAGAAAGAAAGCAAGAGTAAAGTCTGCACAGGAAGTGAGCTTGGAGGGTTGGAAGAAAATTCAGAATGAATGGCTGGAGCACAGGGAGCAAGAAGGGTCGAGAGAGACAGGAGACAAACTCAGCAGGAGGTAGGGGCCAGGTCACAGAAAGGGGAAAGGAGTTTGAATTTTACTAACAAAAACCATAGCCATTGAAACACTTCAAAGAAATAACATGATTTTTTTTAAAGCATTTCAAAAATGTGGGAATAGTCTACTAACTGTGTGCAGTACTACCAAGGCTGGTAAGATGAAGACAGGGAGATGATTGGTGACTTTGAGGAGCTTTCTCTTTTTTCTTATTTAAATGTTCATTTCAGGCAAAGAAGTTTGAATTAGTCATACTTTGGTTTGTGGTGCATTACCATCATCTGTCTATGCAAGACCCTTCAATCTCTCTCTTTCTTTCTGAAATTTCTCTTATCCCATATCTCCAACAGAAATTCTAAAGTCTAATATTTTGTGAGCTTGTGTATTATTTTATATGCATATATAATTAATTTGTGGATTTTTATATTTCATTGTTTCCTTTTTTACTCAACACCATATTTTTAAGATCCATCCATGTTTCTGTTTATAATACATTTGGTTTATGACTTTTGAGCAGTAATCTGCAATAGCATATTTTGCCTGTTAACTTAGTGATGGACACTCAAATTGCCTCCTGCTCCCTCTCACCACCACAGTGCAGCTATGAACACACTCACTCATGTGCCCTTTAGATCGTGTGAAAATGTGTTTGGGAAAAATGCTCAGGTGAGAACTGTTGGGTCCTAGGACACACGTGCAGAGTGAGGGGCTGCTCTGCACAAAGGCTGCATCAGTGCCTGTGATTTCCTGTATCACTTCCTGCCCTCCACTGCATCGCCACCATCAAATCCAGTTTAGTTTTTGCAAGTCATTATTTTAATTTGCATTTCTCTGGTGACTATTCGAACATCTCTTTCGTGTACCTGTTAATCTTTTAAGTTTCCTCTTTGTAGATTTCCTGTTTATAATTATTGCTCATTTTTCTGATTGTCCCTCTTCCATTTCTTGTCTTTCTCTTGTTGAATATACAATTAATTTCAAATCAGTGAGGAGAAAATGAATTATTCAATAAACAGTGTAAGATAACTAAATAGGCACCTGGGCAAGAATAAAATTATATCACAGCTTGTGAAAAAATAAATTTCTAGTGAATCAAAGTTTTACATGCAAAAAATGAAGAGTTTAGAAAAAATCAGCCAAGATTTGATTTTATTTTTGTCTTATTTATTTATTTATAGAAAGGGGATGGGAGGGAGAAAGAAAAGGAGAGAAACATCAATACGCAAGAGAAACAATCGGTTGCCACTTGTGCACTACACAACTGGGCACAGGCCCAACCCAGGCATGTGCCCTGACCAGGGACCAAACCAGTGACCTCTCAGTTCTCAGGCCAGCACTCCATCCACTGAGCATACCACCTATAGCTTTTTCATTTTATTTTATTTTCAATTTCATTTATTTATTTTTAGAAAGAGGGGAAGGGAGGGAGAAGGGGGGAGAAAAATCAGCTGAGATTTTAAATAATCTCACACTAGGGAAGACATTTACAAGTATTATTGATAACTTCAACTATTTAAAATAAATTTCTGATGACAGGAAAACAGCCTTTTGACTAATAGACGTATGACAAACAAAAATTTTGCAACACATTTCACAAAGGGTCAAGTTCCCTAATCTACAAAGAATTCCTATAGATCAAGCAGAAACAATAATAATAACCTTATAGAAAAATGGAAAAAGATAGAAACAAATAGTTCACAGAAAAGGAAATAAAACAGCTCAAGTGAAATACGCTTAACTTGGCTTAATTGCTGTTATCAAAAAATATGTGTATTTCTAACTTTTGATAAATTGGCCTCCATAAAAAGTATCGATTTAAATTCCATCTACAATGTGTGAGGTTCTTTATATCTATGCCATGGCAACATGTTGTCAAGCTTTTTTATCTGTGCCAAGTTGATATATTTTATTTAAGTTATTTTGATGTACATCTCATGATGAACCAATTCATACAATGGAATTCTGTGCAGTGTTTTAAAAATCTCATCACAAAGCTCTATCCTTAAGTGAAAAAAGCAATATGCAAAACAATATTATACTGCCATTTAAGCAAAAAGGAAGAACAATGTTAAAGGGGAGAAATGATGTATTGTTTATATACACAAATTATCTCAATGTATATTTACAGACTGGGGAGGGACACTGAGTAGACGGTTTTAGGGGCAGGAGGTGTAACTGTCAGCTGGAGACAATCTAGCTGTGCTTGTTTTGATTTGAAGCCAATTGTTATAGCTAAATACTTGCATCTTTAAATTTTTACATTAAGCAATTCTTAACATACAGGAAACTGCATACACCAATGAAATCTTCTTTTTGTATATATACCCCTTTAACAATTCTCACTTGAAGATATAGAAGATTTTCTTCACCCCAGAAAGGTCCTTCCTGTCCCTTTCCACTTAGTACCCTCATGGAAGTATTCCCCAGTCTGATTTCTATCACCATAGATTACTTTTGCCTGTTCTTGAATGCTAGTACACAACCTAGGCATGTGCCCTGACTGGGAATCAAATCCAGGACCTTTTTGCTTATAGGAAGATGCTCCAACCAAATGAGCCACACTGGCCTGAATGCCATGGATAAAGAATGATAAAGTTTGTACTTGTATATGTATTATGCTGGCTTCTTTCAATCAACATAATAGTTTTGAAATTCATCCACAGTATGCAATACTATATTATTGCATACTATACTAGTATGCATAATAATACATACATGTTATTGCATAATAGTACTAGTATGCAATAGCATTGTGTACTATCAGTAGTTTATTTTTTCTTGCTGTGTAGCACTCCATTTATGAATATACCACAAATCTGTTTATCCAGTGAATTTATTAATGAGTATTCTACAAGTCTTCAACTTTTAAGGTTCTACGTGTGATAATTTATGCTTTCCAATTTTAAGGAATTCACGTTGAACAGTTCCCTTGAGCAGAACCCATTTGTTCTAAATTGCACTCCAAATAATGAAGTACTAAACTAATGGTAGACTTGGTGTTAAAAACAGGTTCGTGAGACTGTAACCATGGGGCAAGGCTGTGGGATTTTCACGCTGTAGAAGCAGGGAGACTCAAAGATTCTATGTGAAAGTCAGGTGCTTGACATCTGAGGGTTATTTGGCAGAGTGGACTAACAATTTTCAGCTCTTCCCCCCAGTATACAAAGGTTAGATGGACATTTAGAAAAGGAAGAAATCAAAGAGGTGTGGAATAGTTAGGGAAATTTTATGGAGGACACAAGGACTTCAGTTTTAAGGGTGATGATGATATGCATAAATAGAACAAGGAAAGGTGTGACCACAGAGTTAGAGAGGGACTGTGATGGCTTTGGAGGGTGGGTGGGCTGCCTTGCCCCAACAGGTTCGAAAGAAGGGCAGTAGGAATTAGAACTGAATAATATCGGGACTTCTGGTTTCAAGTACCATAAAAGAAATCATCATAAACTAGCTGAATACATAGAAAAGTTTATAAAGCAGATGTCAAAGTATTTCCCAGAACCCAAGGGCAGGAATGTGATCAGGCCACAAGAAGATGGAACCAGAATCAGGAACTACAAAAACCTACAGTGTTGTCCCTGTCTCATTTCTGCTTCTCTCTCTGATCTGTTTCATTTCGCTCCCTTCACTCTGTGGACTAGCTTTCTCTGCTCCCCATGTTATGTCATTAAAACTATTGTATGGCCTTTTAGACGAGTACTTCCTCCTTTTTTTTTCCCCCAAAAACATTTTTGTTGGAGAGACTATCCTAAACTAAGACAGGAAAGAAACTTTTGCACCCAATTCCAAAATGATAGAGAAGCTTTTCAGATAGGTCTAGTTTAGAGCAGGTGCTTGCCCCCAGGGAAAACGTGTGGAAGGTATGGTTCCAGGGGCTTGTGATGAAGTCGATGGGGTTGGGGTTGGGGTTGGGGAAGGACGCAGTTCCAGGAAAAGGTAAAGGGTGTGCCTGTCAGGCAGCCCACCTGATGTCCACTTCACAGGATGGCAGAACAAAATCGTGGATGACACTTGGTGGTAAAATCACTGAGAATCAAATGTTGGCCTAGGGAAAAATATAATGAGTACAATAAAACTGATTTCAGAAACAACAGAAAAATTCAGACCAATTAGTATAGAAGAAATCAAGAACTTTGCTCACAAAGAGCAAACCCCCACTTTTTTTTAAAGATTTACTTTTTTAAAGATTTTATTTATTCATTTTGGAGAGGAGAAGGGAAGGAGAATGAGAGGGAGAGAAATATCAACATGCGGTTGCCTCTTACACACCCCCTACTGGGGGCCCAGCTGCAACCCAGGCATGGGCCCTGACTGGGAATGGAACCAGCGACCCTTTGGTTCAAAGGCCAGCTCTCAATCCACTGAGCCACACCAACCAGGGCTGCAAACCCCCACTTTAAAAAAAAAGAAAAAAGACTGGGTCCAGACAGTTCCACAGACAAATTCTACCAAGCATTTATTGAATAATAGGTTTAAAATTATTTAAAGTAGCCCACCATAGTAGAGTATATAGTTGTCTAAGCACTATGTTGTACCCCTGAAACTAATACAAAATAATGTTAAAGGTAAGTTGTAATTGAAAAATTAAAAAGAAAATAAAGTGGCCCATCATATGTAATAAAAGAAAAGCTTCTAATAGAAACAAAGCTTCATGACTCAAGCAAAACACTGATTCCACTTCTAACCTACAAAACAAAATGAAATACAGACATAGAAACCTATGCAGGAATGTGATTTTTCATCTATCAGGCTGACAAATACAAAACAGATATTGGTAACACTGCTGCTGAGGAATGGAGAAACACAGTTTCACTCATTGCTGGTGGAGGCAGGAGCTAGAATAACCTCCACAGACAGCAAGTCAGCAATATCTGTCAAAATACAAATGTGCATACTCTTTGGCCCAGTGCTTTCACTCCTGTGGATTTAGCCAAGGCCTATAATACTTTGTATGTATGTGTTCTCTCCCCTACCTTGATTCATTAGATAAAAAAATTTTTAAAGAACCACCTCCTTCATTGACTTACTAGTTGTATTGATTTTTCTAGTTTTAAATTTAATTTCAGAGTTTATTGATTTTTCTTTGTGGAGTCTTTATGTTTATTTCAGTGTTCTTTTTATTCTTGATAAGATACTTAAGTCACTCATTTTTACTTTTTCTGTTTATTTATCTAATTTCCTTTATTGATTTTAGAGAAAGGGGAAGAGAGGGAGAAAGAGGGAAGAATCACTGGTATGAGAGAAACATCGATTGATTTGCCTCTTGCACAAGCCCTGACTGGGGACCGAGCCCACAGCCCAGTTATGCGCCATGACCAGGAATTGAACCTGCGACTGTCTGCTTTGTAGGAGGATGCCCAACAAACTGAGCCACACCAGCCAGGGCTACTTTTTCTGCTTACTAATAGGAGGATTCAAAACCTCAACTTGTCCTTCAATCTTCATCTCTAATCCAGTTCGGTTACAGCTTGGATTTCCCTTTTACCCAAAACCTAAGAGAATATTTCCGTCTAGGTACTGGTCGACTACTTGGGGTTTTGGATGGTTGGTTAATTGCTTTTCTTTTCCTTTTTCCTTAAATATTTAGGTGGCAGGATTCTTAGTTTTCTAGTTTCATTAACTACTACTTTTTTTTTCATTAACTACTCCTTTTATGACTTGACATTGATTCTATATTTGAGATTCCTGCTTATTAACTTGACTTTGCTCGGTACAAGCACCTTCATGCATTCTGTGGCTCAGTTTGAAAAATGGGAATAATAATATACATACTTTTTAAACCTGTTGGGATGAAGTGAGTATGTGAAGTGCTTTGATGTGTGGCTGGTGCATTCTTTGACAGTATTTTCTTGGTGGCTTAATGTCCCATCAGCTTTAGTGAATGAATGTCCTATGGGTCCTTGAAAAGGATGATTGTTCTCTGTTTTCAAGGTATAAGCTATATTGACAGTATATTCCTTAGTTGTCATAATATTTATCTATTTATTTTACTTTATTTTGACTGCTATGAACTGTAATCTACCACTGTCTTCATAACTCTTATCTTTTTTGAATACTGATGCTATTTCCTTTGCTGTTATATTCATGACTGTTATACCTTCATCGAGAAATGGGCCCTTTGTCATTCAAAGTGTGTTTCTTTGACTTGCTTAATGATTTTGACCTGGAGTCAACCCTGTTTGATTGTGACACCTGCTCTCTTTTATTTGTATTTGCCTGATTCTACTGTTGCACATCTTTTATTGTCAGCGTTTATGTGTAAACAGCACAGAGGCAGGTTTTGCAGTGGGACCCTATCTGCCTTTTTTACTTAATAGGTGAGCTAAGCCATTTACATTTCTGACGTGAGATGTGTGTCTGAGCATAGATATGCCACATTATCTGATGTCACATTTTCTCCTTTCAACCTTGTAAAACAATCCTCCATAAACTGATGTTTGCTTTGTTTTATGTATGTTACTTATGTTAGTTTGGAAGATTTATATTTTCGCTCTAATAGGATGATTTTATAATGCACTTAATCCTCAATCTCTTTGGACATTGTCTATAAGTCTATAGTGACCAGTGATAACAGTTTATTTTCTCTTTTCACACTTCAACTTTGTATTGTAAAATATACTTATATACTTACTACTTGATTTATCACCCTTAATGATACCTTAAAGATAAAATAGCAATAAAGTACCTCTCTTCTACCTTTCTGTCAGAGTTTTACTATTTTATATTGGGATACAGCTTTCATATACACGCCACCAATTTTCTAGTGATATTTTTGTCTACCATTTGCCTGCCTGCCTGCCTTCTTTCCTTTTCCTCTTGTATTAATTTTCTATAGACCCTTATCTGTGTTGTCTGTTTTGATTGCTCATCTTGGAGGAAGAAGAGTTTTCCTGGACCAGCTATGTTGGTGACCATGCATGTCAGGGGCCCCCGCTGGCAGGAGTTTGCCTTTGACTCCGGGTTTGCATTACTCCTCCCGCCCCCTGTGGTTAGCGGCTGTTGGAGCTGTTTGCCGCGACCTCTCCTGTGCCACAGGGCAGAGTGCTCCCTGCAAATACGGCTTGCCTCTGTGATGCTTCAGTTTACTCGGCCTCCTCTGGTTCTCAGAACTAAAATGTAGGCCTTTTTTTTTCCCATTTATCACAGGGCAATGAAATAGTAAGATTCAGCTTTTCCTCACCCTGCCCCTCAACAGGAATGCTCTCTAGCGCCCCTTCCCCCACCGGCCACGTCCTCCCACAGTTGTTGGATCAACTTTCGGTGGAATCCATGTTGTCTCCCCAGCCCCAGCCCCTTCCTACCCCACTCCTGGTGAACTCCTTCCGCCCTCTGACCTCTTGGTTCGTCATTGTCCTGCCTCACTGCTGATTGTATGTTTGAGCTGTCTTCCAACTTATAAAAAGTTACTGTTTTAGGATTCCGGCCAAGATGGAGACATAGGCAGTCGCACTGTGCTTCCTCGCTCAACCAAGGCTGAAAACAACAAAGATTGAGAAACAATTAACAACCAGAACAGAGGGAAATTAATTGAACAGAAGTCGGGCTCCAGTACATCCAGACCGGTAAGGAGCGGCGGAGTCGGGAGGCCTGCGAAGTGGGGTTGAGGGGTTCC